>JAUCBJ010007696.1:0-170383 GCA_032718475.1 Nemertoderma westbladi
AAACCAAATCAATTAATTTTATCTTTATGTTGGTTCACAAACCTAGTGACAGTTTCGATTCCCTCGCCTACAGGTATGACTGAGTACATAGAAACTATGTCAAGGCTGAAAATCATACCACCGTGTTCTAATGGAAGTAAACTCGCGACCCGTCCCGACTCGTAGCCTCTCCGGGACGAGTGCTACTGCCTGTCCTAGTATTCGACTCGACAACAAGTTCATGTATAATACAAACCCAAACATAAACCTAACCGCCTTACACTAAATGTTACCGGTAACAAACTGCACAAAAAACTAAGCTCTAAAAACTAATTCTCTAAGAAAATATATGACATTTTAGTCTCCGAGAAAAGGAGATGAACTAGGGCAAACAAGCTCGAAAAGGTCCGCCTCTGCTAAGGTCCGCCTCTGCTAAGGTCCGCCTCTGCTAAGGTCCGCCTCTGCTATACGCATGAACTGTCTCCTTGAACGGCTTCCTTCCAATCTTACTGTAAAAAAAAATTCACCGGAATGTGAGGTTGAACGCGGTACCTAGATATTCCAAGTCCCACGCTCTTCTTGATCTTGATCTCTCTTGATCCACTCCGCGCCGTATGAAGCTTTAAAACCTAAATCCAAGTGGAAATTAACAACAACTTTGGTTGCGTTTCTATGTCTGACACCAGTACGAGGCCAAAATAGGAACACAACATTTTAATATTTCTACACAAAGATATAGAATTGGATAGGCTAGTGGTATCCAGTTGGTTTAAACAATACGTCTACCAGGCTTCACGGGGGGGGGGGGGGGGGGGGGGGGGGGGGGGGTCATTGTGTAGCACGCACATTGCCTTATAAATACGCAAGGTTAACTAAACTAACTCGAAAGTTTAAAATCACTGAGAATTATTGTTTCGCAACTGCCCCAAATGTGAAATTCATAAGAACGCTTTGTTTTGGAACCAGTTTCTACAGGGTTGGTGGTCCTGGTCAGCTTTAGATAAATCACAAAATAGGATGCACCGATAACAAAATTAAACTAATAGCTAATATTTATTACCTTGGCATTGAAGTCGATTAGCTGTTGGTATGAAGCCAACTTTACATTCACATTGATAGCTTCCCACAAAGTTGATACAACTTCCAGTTGTAGTGGCACTTTCAGTACATTCGTGAATATCAGTCTCACACTCATCCATATCTGTTGAATATTATTATTATAATGATTTATATTATTATGGTAGTATTTAAAATGAGCTGATGATGACTTATGACTAATGACGAATGTAAAATGTATGACCTAGGCCTACATCTATTAAAGTGGTTTAAGTTTATTACGTAGGCATAAAGAAGAAAATCCAACACATTTCAGTTCGACATTAGTAGATTACCATCTCCCTGGAGCCTGGTCAAGCCATAATCAATGCAGGCGAGTATATGGGTCCTTTAACCCAGGAGCAATGGGGTCCTAAATCCTAATTACTAGACCAGATTATGGCCCTAGTAAGAGGGTCTATACAGCTACAGGTATCACCTCCTTTAATCCAATTAAACCCTAGTCACTTTTTTGACGTTTTCTAACAATTACATTTCATGAAATATGATTTGTAAAATCTCTATCATCACCATCTTGTTTCTTGCGTTATACGGGTTTATGAGGGTCCTGAAACCGATGGAATCAATAAAAACAGCACTGGACATCGCTTTCTTGTACTTTTTGGTGATGGCTACAAAATTTGCCTTATTACGCCGAAAAATACGACTAGTAATGATCTGGAGCCTTAGAAATGTATTCCATTAGAATCAGCGCCCCAGAAAACCTGAAAATGTAATTTTATAGCATCGTATAAGATAATTAAAAAATTTGTGTTCAATCTGAAAAGTGGTGGTTACTTCTTTTTTTTTTTTCAAGTTCTCCCTATATAGAGGATTAAAACTGCCATTTATAGTAATCGGATAATTTTTAAATATTTTCAAATGAATTCAATGCCCCAGAAAACCTGAATTGAAAAAAGATTGTAAATTGTAACTTTCAAACCTTTTGAAAGGCATTTTTTTAACTGAATTTGCTGAAAAATAACCATCAAAGAAAAAATTTCGAAATTTTTTTCGGTCTGATTCAGACTAGTGAAATCTACGAACAAACAAAAAAATTAGACGTTTTCGTTAAAAATCACGTCGATTTTGGAAGGGGGTGGGGGGGGGGGGGGTCAATATGACCCCCCCCCGGTATTTGTACAACATTTTATAGCCTGGTACTAATAGGATAGGGTTAAGCTGCATGGAGTTGGCATGTTTTTTGATAAATCACCTGAACTGACCATCTCGCATAAGTGTCGAATCAAGAGTCGAATAGCCGGCATAGCATATCTGCATGCAGTTAAAAACAGCAGGTCGATTATAGATATATACAGTAGTTAAGTAACATTAATACGATTTTATTACCTTGGCATTGAAGTCGATTAGCTGTTGGTATGAAGCCAACTTTACATTCACATTGATAGCTTCCCGCAATGTTGGTACAACTTCCAGTTGTAGTGGCACTTTCAGTACATTCGTGAATATCAGTCTCACACTCATCTATATCTGTTGATTATTATTTATTATAATGATTTATATACTGTGCCCATAGTGATATTTAAAATAAGATGGCTATGACTAATAAAAATCCAAAAAATAATTGCAGAAAATACCTTTGTATAGCCTACTTCAACTAAACCGAACCAAAGACATTCAAATATGACGAAACCCATTCGAAAGTGAATGGAAGCACAAATGAATAAATATTCACCACACCTGCATGCATAGGCCTACCTTTTCTATCAACCAGATAATGATGAATTGTCAATAATTTGCAAATCAAAACCACCAAAGTTCACAATCATCCCTATAACTAGTCAGTCACCAGTCAAAAATATTTCCACAGTTTTGAAGGAACGCTTTATACAAGTAAATTACATCAATAACTATTACCATCAGTTCATAGACAAATTAGTTTGTCATATCCAATATCACGATGATTCAACAGGTGATAAATTTATTGCCCACTGGAGTTCTAACAATTGCAATTGATTTGTCAGGCAGCGGAGAAGATGTACAGTGAAGTATTTTATATTCTTACGTGTTGGTAAGAAAATACAATTGATCAAAGATTGTGGAAAAAAAATTATGTGATATATTTGGTCAATTGTCAATGAGCTTAGGAGCTCATGATGATGGCTCAAAATTTCCCACTATCATGTATCACAGCTGTACATGATCGTTCTATCAAACCTGTATGAAAAACTTCGAATTTCAACCACAATGGGGTGACGGCATGATTTCTAATAAAAGCTCATTCATGCTAAGGTCTGCTAAGCTCTAGTAAACAATGAGGTATCCTAAGCTTTGATTGGAAGTTGCTACGTAGATCGCCATACTACTACTAGGATCGGCATGCTGCATTGCAGCTGCATTTTTAAGAATGCTGTGCCGGCTTGTCAACAAAATTGCACCGCCACAACTCCCTATCACCCATGAAATTTGCTAGATCATCCGCATCTTCAAGGCCAGTGTCCTTTAAGATGCGTCTCAAGAAAGTCATGGGCTGTCCACCATGCTTATTCACTCCATGAGGCTGCCAAAGTACAAGATTATGCACTGGCTGATCCTCACGGCGAAAGCAATGTCCTGCAAAGCGGAGGCGATTTTGTTCTAGTGTCAAGCTTGGGGGAACCAATGAGACACCTCCAATGTTATATAGTGTCTGGTTGGAGATGTGTGCATTGTACTTGACACAAGTTTGACGGCGTAGCATTCTTGTGAATGTGCCATCCAGAGATTTGGTGTCCTCAGCAGTTAGAGCCCAGCATGGACTCCCATAGAGGAGTACTGGAACTACTGCTGCTCTAAATAATCTCACCTTAAGTTTCCGATTAATTCTCGGTGACTTCCAAATCCTGGAAAGCCTATTCAAGGCTGCCCATGCCTTTCCCTTACGTATTCGAAGGTCCTCACCTGACTTCCGGATCCATGATCCCAGGTAACAGAAGTCGTCCACATGCTCAAGCATACCATCCTTTGAGCTTATGCTCATCCGATCAGAGACTTGCTGAGGACTTTCAAAGTTAACTGTCAAAATTTTGGTGTTTCTGGAGTTAATAAAAAGACCAACACTAGAAGCAGCATGTTCTAATGAGCTGAGGAGCCGTTGGGCTCCCTCTAATGATTCTGAGAGTACTCCTAAGTCATCAGCAAAGTCTAGATCAGTTAGGTACTTGGCAGGATTTCCTCGACTTCTGGAGCCAGTAGGTGGAGTTATCATCACCCCATCATCATTATGATGATCTAAGGACATGCGTAGAACATAGTCAACCACAATTATGAACAAGAATGGTGCAAGTGTGTCTCCTTGGAGGACGCCCCATAACACCTCAAATGGTTCTGTGTCACCGTCAACAGTAGACACAAATGTTGTCGAACCATCGTATACTGATCTGATTGCTGTAATAAGTTCATCAGGAATCCCATATAATGAAAGTATGCTGAACATACGTGAGCGAGAGACTGAATCAAAGGCCTTGAAGAAGTCAACAAAGATAACAGCCAGATGCCTGTCTTTTTTTTGATAATTCTTCAATTATCCTTCTAAGTGCCAAAATGGGCTACATGGTCCCACGACCTTTACGGAACCCATTCTGATTTCCACGGAGCAGTCTCTCAATGGGATCCCTGATGCGATTTAATAGAATCCTATTGTATAGCTTTGCAGCAATCGAGATCAATGAGATTCCCCGAAAAGAACCATAGAGTGTTAGGTTGCCCTTCTTGGGAACTGGCACCAACTTATTTGTTTTCATTTCTTGTGGGACTCTTGTTGTTCGGTACATGTCTACTATGATGGGATAGATGAGCTTTAAACACTCAGGTATTTTAAAGACCTCAGGGGGGACACCATCTACTCCACTGGCACGATTGGTCTTAATGCTCTTTGCAGCAGCCTTCACTTCTGCAAAGGAGATATCGCCAATGGGAATATATGGGAGTACAGACTCAGACACTTTTACTTCTATAAAGTATCAGGCAATACCCTGTCATTATTGAGGAGCTTTTCAAAGTGGGCTTTCCAACCATTGAGGCGATCGGCTGGTGATTCAGCCTTAACCTTGGTGGTTGGTTGGCTTTTCCGCCCAGTAAGCAAATTGATCGATTTCCATGCCTGGGATGATTGCCTGCTGTCGTCAGCGTCATTGATGGCATCAACCTGTTGGTTTATTAGCTCCTGTAGATTAACAGAGTACTACCTGTTCAGGGACCTAGATGCAGCCTTAACTGCATTCTTGGCCGCTGTAGTCTGTTTGAGTCGGGACTCTTTCTGCGCCTTATGAAGGTCATTTCGGCACTTCTGAATTTTGTTGTCAGTCCAGGGGGCCCTTTTCCTGTTTCGAGGGTATACAGGAACTGTTTCTGCAGCTGCTAACTTAACTGCTTCTGTAAAGGCAGTATAGCCCTCACAGTGATCTGCCGCATCAGAGGCAAGAGCCTCATACCTGTTGCTCAGCTGTAGTGTGAAGCTGGATCTCACACTTGGCTGTTGCAACAGAGAGGACCAGTCATGCCGCGGCAAGGCAGATGTCGTTGTTCTGCTAGCACGCAGACTAAGTCTTACCTTGGCCACAATAAGGCGGTGATCACTGGAGAAGGGTCGAAGTGTAAATGCATTACAGTCTTGTATAGAGCTCCTGTATTTCCTACGAAACAGAATATGGTCTATCTGGGACTTGTGACCATTGGGTCCACTATGAGTCCATAGCTTTCCAGTTCGCTTCTTGAACTGGGTACCAGCCGAAAACAATCCATTTCCAGAGATAAAATCCTGAAGATGGACAGAATTTCGGTTAACACTATTGCTATAGACCCAGGGCGATGTAGGTGATTGATGCAGACTTGCATTAAAGTCTCCCAGGAATGTTAAGAATGCATGCTGATCCACTCCATCAGTAGCTGCTTGTAGATTGTGGTAGAAATTTTCCACCTCCTCTACAGGGGCAACACTAGTTGGAGAGTAGCACACAATCATAACCACCTTAGGAAACTTCTTAGCCAGTCTTCCAGAACATGAGAAGTGGCAACGGATGATGCGGTTAGAGATTTGGTCTATTTTGTCCAATGCTGCATGTGCAGTTGGATTCATCAATAGACCAATTCCACCATTGCCACTATCATCTGCTGACGCGAGGGCGAGTCGCCAACCGCCCCCCATGTCCTTAATCAGAACCTCATCAGTCTGTTCAGTCTGCATTCGGTGCTCTTGAACACCCACTGCGCTAAGAGAAAGCTTATCTGCCAAGGCAGTCAGCTCACCTTGTCGCATTGGGGACCCGAGTGTTAGGGTGTTTACTGAGGCTAGTCTTGTGACTTGCGTCAGATTCACCAATGGCTTTGTTGGTCGGGGTGGAACATGAGAGTAGCCTCCAACTCCAGAATCCCTCTCCCCATCACAATCTGGCCTCCCTGGTGACCCAGGGTTTGGGCCAGAAAGGTCATCAGGAAAGAGACTCAAAGAATTGTTGGCTGCTCTCTCTCCAGTAGGGGGTGAGACAGGCAGCCGGTCAGGAGTTAACTGACGCCTGTGAGGCCGATTGTGTCCGGTAATTCCACTGGCCTCTAGTGGCCGGACCTCCGCATTGCTAATGTAATCCATAGTGGGGGTTGGGGGGTGCTTTTTTGCCGAGTCAGCTCTCGGGGCAAATACCACACCCTGGTTTGCCATTCCACAGGGTGGGTGTCGCAATGGAGTCAGATATGAGGCCCATTGCACTACGGAGACTGATTGAAGGAATTAAGTCAAAGAATCTCCCCGCTGTCATGACTTTTGTGGACTTCAAGAAGGCATTCGACTCCATCCATAGAGGTAAAATGCTTGAAATCCTAAGAGCTTATGGAATACCAGAAGTAATTGTTGCTGGCATTGGATTGTTATATTGTGACACAGAAGCGCAGGTACTCTCACCAGATGGTGAAACTGAGTTTTTCTCAACCCTGGCTGGCGTACTGCAAGGTGACACATTAGCACCATTACTATTTGTAATTGTGCTGGATTACGCAATGAGGACGGCCACAAAGGGTGAAGACCTGGGATTCACACTTCAAGAATGCAGAAGTAGTAGATATCCGGCAACTACAGTCACAGACACCGACTTTGCGGATGACATCGCCCTGCTCTCTAATACCCTAGCAGATGCACAGCTTCTACTAAATAAAGTGGAGAGGGCTGCTAAGGAGGTTGGATTGCATATAAATGCTACAAAGACCGAATTCATGACCTTTAATGTTGATGGAAAATTGACAACCATTGATAATAATCAACTAAGGAAGGTCGATGACTTCCAGTACCTTGGATCATGGATAGAGAGTAGCAAAAAGGACATAGAAGTTAGGAAAGCAAAGGCTTGGGTAGCTCTATCAAAAATGGATACCATCTGGAAATCAGAACTCTCCAGGCACCTGAAGACTAAGTTCTTTCGAGCCACAGTGGAAAGTGTATTTTTATATGGGGGTGAGACCTGGACACTGACTAAATCACTTGAACAACGAATTGATGGTTGCTACACAAGACTACTAAGGGCAGCTTTAAACATCAGCTGGAGACAACACATGACAAACGCCGAGCTTTATGGTACAATACCACCTATATCAACCACCCTCCGTGAACGCAGATTAAGATTCAGTGGGCACTGCTGGCGAAGTAAAGAGGAGGTCATACCAGATCTACTTCTCTGGCAACCAACTCATGGAAAGCGTAGTCGTGGATGACCGGCCATAACACATATAGATCAACTTGAAAGGGATACTGAACTTGGGAGAAACGAAATTGCGACAACTATGGAGAATCGGGAATCCTGGAAGGATCTCATTTCCACTGTCCGAGTTCACTCGACCTACAGTAGTAGTAGTAATATTAGCCATATTCAGACTGTAACTTTCAGGTTCTGTCGCTGCCGTATTTGTTTATTGTTGAATAATATTTGTCGCGGTATCTGGAGAAGGAGCTGCAAATTTATGTAAAAATTTTCAAAAATTTTCAGTTAATTGTTCTGGGAGGAATTCCAATCTAATAATGGGTTGAATATTCCAATTCCATTCCATGTACAGGATCCTAGTTACAGGACCAGATTTGCCCTAGTAATAGGGTCTATGCAGCTACAGGTGGCACCTCCTTTATGCTGCATGGAGGTGGCAAGTTTTCTTGATCAATGACCTAGAATACCTGACCTGACAACATGTAGATCGCCATGATACATGGTTCAAAGAATTCCTTGCGTTCGATGGTTGGACGCCATTTTAGTTTTATACTGCAACGCGACACATCTTTGTTCAGTATTCGTCTTTAGCAGCTAGCTAAAGGACATTTTTGCCTTTTAACATCTGGCTTGGAATATGGAGAATTATAGTAAATTACCGAAGTACTGTGATACCGCACGGTTCTACTGTGCTGATTATACTAAAATAACTGAATTGCACTGATTTACTGCTGTAACTGTTACATTTTTATATTTGATGGGCAATTATTGTATATTTGGTAATGATATGTCGATCAGCTGCAACATTAATACCGCATAACTTCGAACTTGTTTATATTTATATCTAACGAGGTAAGCTTTGGGCGGTTAATTAGCAGTCTCGCTTCACAATCACTTGGAGTTTGTGAGAATATATGTTATCAGATAGCCCCAATGAATGAATTCATGAATAAAATTGCCTCAAGTCAGTGTCCAGAGTGTATTTCAGCCAGTCCATAATACCATGCCCCTAAAGGGTGTGCAGGTGTGCATTGTTCTTGTTAACAATCTATTGTAATCACCTTGATGAAGACCTGTATATTATCTAGAGCGCAACATCTGAAACGGAACTGTTAATTAATACTATCCCTATCTGAAACGGAACTGTTAATACTATCCCGTAAGTGTTATTGTTAGGAATTACATAGCGAGAATCAATCGAATAACCAAACCAGCCCAATTCTAGTAAGCCGATATATTTCATGCTCCCATTGTTTGGGTCATACGCCGTGCTAGATGATTTATATCCGATGTCAAAACGTTTAGCAAACATTAAGCAAGTTTTCTGTAATAATAAAAATTTGATTGAAAATTTTTCTTCTAAAAGCGCGAATAGCGTTTCTCACGGATAGTAGCTAAAATAATGGAATCAACCATTAGCAGTAGAATGTGCAACCAGCATAGGAGATTGTCCCATGGAAGATGGAAGAGATTTCAGAGCCTTAATGGACGGGTCGATAATCATTGTGAAAAAGAACACGAACCAGGGGCCCCTGCAAATCATTGTGAAAGGGAACACGAACCAGGGGCCCCTGCAAATCATTGTGAAAATGAACACGAACCAGGGGCCCCTGCAAATCATTGTGAAAAGGAACACAAACCAGGGGCCCCTGCAAATCATTGTGAAAAAGAACACAAACCAGGGGCCCCTGCAAATCATTGTGAAAAAGAACACAAACCAGGGGCCCCTGCAAATCATGGTGAAAAGGAACACGAACCAGGGGCCCCTGCAAATCATTGTGAAAAGGAACACGAACCAGGGGCCCCTGCAAATCATTGTGAAAAGGAACACAAACCAGGGGCCCCTGCAAATCATTGTGAAAAGGAACACAAACCAGGGGCCCCTGCAAATCATTGTGAAAGGGAACACGAACCAGGGGCCCCTGCAAATCATTGTGAAAATGAACACGAACCAGGGGCCCCTGCAAATCATTGTGAAAAGGAACACAAACCAGGGGCCCCTGCAAATCATGGTGAAAAGGAACACGAACCAGGGGCCCCTGCAAATCATTGTGAAAAGGAACACGAACCAGGGGCCCCTGCAAATCATTGTGAAAAGGAACACAAACCAGGGGCCCCTGCAAATCATTGTGAAAAGGAGCACGAACCAGGGGCCCCTGCCAATCATTGTGAAAAGGAACACGAACCAGGGGCCCCTGCAAATCGTTGTGAAAAGGAACACGAACCAGGAGCCCCTGCAAATCATTGTGAAAAGGAACACGAACCAGGGGCCCCTGCAAATCATTGTGAAAAGGAACACGAACCAGGGGCCCCTGCAAATCATTGTGAAAAGGAACACGAACCAGGGGCCCCTGCAAATCATTGTGAAAAGGAACACGAACCAGGGGCCCCTGCAAATCATTGTGAAAAGGAACACGAACCAGGGGCCCCTGCAAATCGTTGTGAAAAGGAACACGAACCAGGGGACCCTGCAAATCATTGTGAAAAGGAACACGAACCAGGGACCCCTGCAAATCGTTGTGAAAAGAAACACGAACCAGGGGCCCCTGCAAATCGTTGTGAAAAGGAACACAAACCAGGGGCCCCTGCAAATCATTGTGAAAAGGAACACGAACCAGGAGCCCCTGCAAATCATTGTGAAAAGGAACACGAACCAGGGGCCTCTGCAAATCATTGTGAAAAGGAACACGAACCAGGGGCCCCTGCAAATCACTGTGAAAAGGAACACAAACCAGGGGCCCCTGCGAATCATTGTGAAAAGGAACACGAACCAGGGGCCCCTGCAAATCATTGTGAAAAGGAACACGAACCAGGGGCCCCTGCAAATCATTGTGAAAAGGAACACGAACCAGGGGCCCCTGCAAATCATTGTGAAAAGGAACACGAACCAGGGGCCCCTGCAAATCATTGTGAAAAGGAACACGAACCAGGGGCCCCTGCAAATCATTGTGAAAAGGAACACGAACCAGGGGCCCCTGCAAATCATTGTGAAAAGGAACACGAACCAGGGGCCCCCGCAAATCATTGTGAAAAGGAACACGAACCAGGGGCCCCTGCAAATCATTGTGAAAAGGAACTCGAACCAGGGGCCCCTGCAAATCATTGTGAAAAGGAACACGAACCAGGGGCCTCTGCAAATCATTGTGAAAAGGAACACGAACCAGGGGCCCCTGCAAATCATTGTGAAAAGGAACACGAACCAGGGGCCCCTGCAAATCATTAATTTTAGTACAAAAAATTGAGGCGGCAGTGTGCCGCCCATGGGGTTCAAATTATAGATTTAAAAATTTCGAAAATGGTTAAAGGCGGTGTGCCGCCTTTTAGGGGAGGATAAGAAATATTATGATTATACTCTTTATATAAAAATATCTTGTACGACAATAAAATAAACCTTGTGGTCCGATCAAATATATTTTTCTTTGTCCTTGGGACTAAAAATTTGAGGAATTTATCTTTGGTGCGCAAAGGGTTAACTGCGATCACGTTTTACTTGCTTTTGATTATTTACTTTATTTTCCAGTAAATATTTTAGCATCAATAATTACTGCTGCTTTTCATATATTGGTTGTAACTCCTCAATTTCCCCTATTACATAAAAATTAACTCAATTTATCAATTTCGCCCCTGTTTCTAATACCTTTTTTAATTACTTTTACAGTGTAATTTTGTTTAAATCTTATCATTCCTGGGCCAGGTTAAATTTAATTATTACTTCCTATTAATGTTTGTAGGCATACCATCATTCTTTCTAATTCTATAGATTTGCACTCATACAATCGATCGTTGAAACGGATTTATTGCCGAATATAAGGTCAATTTCGCTCGACCCGTTGTGGCAATAGTAAGTCGATTCTCCTTTGTTCTGAATGTCAAGTTGATTATGATAATGTTCTGAATTACACTCCATCGACAGAATTAAATCTACTTTCCTGAAGCGCGTTCTAGGACTCCGCAAGAACTCACGTAACCGACTAATTATTGCAATATCCCGCGAAATTAATTTCAGTATAGACCTTAAAATATTCCGCAACCTCCCCACCACAACCGAATTCAACAAATACCAGGAAGTAATTGCGGATATCGATCCTGAATTCTGGAACACACCGGAACACCTGGAACGCGCTAAATAATAATAGTTGGATGTCAGCAAATAACCCTCAAAGACATGTAGTGACTAGGTATTCTGCACACGGGTATCATCACATACCCCGGCATATTGTCTGCTTTTTACACTATACAGTATGCAACAATCACGTTTTACCTTGTGTGCCAATACCATGGCTTATTTATTTAATAAAAAATTATTACCGGTGTAACAGAGAATTTTCACTAACCATACAAAATCACCCCCCGGTTAAAATTCACTAGTGTATTCTCATTCACGGGGTGTATTTTCCCTAGTGTATTTTAACCCCCTCCAGTGTAATCGCACCCCTGCATTTATCAATTTTCACTCTGTGCAAATCCATCCCTGGTTACATTTCCCTAGTGCAGTAGTGTATTCTCACTATTAATCAATAATGACAGGGTATTGCCCGATAACTTTATAGAAGTAGAAGTGTTCGAGTCTGTACTCCCAGATATTCCCATTGGTGATATCTCCTTTGCAGAAGTGAAGGCTGCTGCAAAGAGCATTAAGACCAATCGTGCCAGTGGAGTAGATGGTGTTCCCCCTGAGGTCTTTAAAATACCTGAGTGTTTAAAGCTCATCTATCCCATCATAGTAGACATGTACCGAACAACAAGAGTCCCACAAGAAATGAAAACAAATAAGTTGGTGCCAGTTCCCAAGAAGGGCAACCTAACACTCTATGGTTCTTTTCGGGGAATCTCATTGATCTCGATTGCTGCAAAGCTAGACAATAGAATTCTATTAAATCGCATCAGGGATCCCATTTAGAGACTGCTCCGTGGAAATCAGAATGGGTTCCGTAAAGGTCGTCGAACCATGGAGCCCATTTTGGCACTTAGAAGGATAATTGAAGAGTTATCAAAAAAGAAAGACAGGCATCTGGCTGTTATCTTTGTTGACTTCTTCAAGGCCTTTGATTCAGTCTCTCGCTCACGTATGTTCAGCATACTTTCATTATATGGGATTCCTGATGAAATTATTGCAGCAATCAGATCAGTATACGATGGTTCTACAACATTTGTGTCTACTGTTGACGGTGACACGGAACCATTTGAAGTGTTATGGGGCGTCCTCCAGGGAGACACACTTGCACCATTCTTGTTCATAATTGTTGTTGACTATGTTCTACGCATGTCCTTAGATCATCATAATGATGATGGGGTGATGATATCTCCACCTACTGGCTCCAGAAATCGAGGAAATCCTGCCAAGTACCTAACTGATCTAGACTTGGCTGATGACTTAGGAGTACTCTCAGAATCACTAGAGGGAGCCCAACGGCTCCTCAGCTCATTAGAACATGCTGCTTCTAGTGTTAGTCTTTTTATTAACTCCAGAAAGACCAAAATTTTGACAGTTAACTTTGAAAGTCCTCAGCAAGTCTCTGACCGGATGAGCATAAGCTCAAAAGATGGTATGCTTGAGTATGTGGATGACTTCTGTTACATGGGATCATGGATCCGGAAATCAGGTGAGGACCTTTGAATACGTAAGGGAAAGCCATGGGCAGCCTTGGAAAGGCTTTCCAGGATTTGGAAGTCACCGAGAATTAATCGGACACTTAAGGTCCGATTATTTAGAGCAGCAGTAGTTCCAGTACTCCTCTATGGGAGTCCATGCTGGGCTCTAACTGCTGAGGACACCAAATCTCTGGATGGCACATTCACAAGAATGCTACGCCGGGTTCATTGTGTCAAGTACAATGCACACATCTCCAACCAGACACTATATAACATTGGAGGTGTCTCATTGGTTCCCCCAAGCTTGACACTAGAACAAAATCGCCTCTGCTTTGCATGACATTGCTTTCGCCGTGAGGACCAGCCAGTGCATAATCTTGTACTTTGGTGGCCCCATGGAGTGAATAAGCATGGTGGACAGCCCATGACTTTCTTGAGACGCATCTTAAAGGACACTGGCCTTGAAGATGCGGATGATCTAGCCAATGTCATGGGTGATAGGGAGTTGTGGCGGTGCAATTTTGTCGATAAGCCGGCACAGCATTCTTAAAAATGCAGCTGCAATGCAGCATGACGATCCTAGTAGTAGTAGTACCGGTGTAACAGAGAATTTTCACTCCCCATACAAAATCACCCCCCGGTTAAAATTCACTAGTGTATTCTCCCTAAGTGTATTTTAACCCCCTCCAGTGAAAACTCACCCCTGCATTTATCAATTTTCACTCTGTGCAAATCCATCCATGGTTACATTTCCCTAGTGCAGTAGTGTATTCTCACTATTACATAAAAATTAACTAAATTTATCATTTTCGCCCCTGTTTCTAATACCTTTTAATTACTTTTACAGTGTAATTCTAACCTGTACAAGAAACATCGCTTTCATCAAAACTGTATCCATCAGCACAGCAGTCGGTAACTAATCCTCTTGTTATCTTACAGTCTAATTCTATACCTGTTGGGCAAACAAGGCAGGGATCCTCTACTGGGCCTGTGTAATAAAATATATAATTATCAATAATTATTGAATCTAATTATTATGAGAACATTTGATATAAAAGGAATAATTTATAAAACCAACTTACATTGAAATTCGATATTGTCCACCTTGTCGAAGAACGCAACATAATCCCCATATGTTTCAATGATGTTGCTTAGTTTTGTGTCAGAATATTTTGTAATTTCGAAGAAACATGATTTGGCCCTATGGTCCCAGGCCCACACAGCAGCTGCACATTGTGTAACAATGCCACATTCTGCCATGCATTGTCTATAATTGTCAATGTGATTCTGTTTCATTAGGGAAACATCTCCGAGGAAGGTGGCGTGACATGGTGAGGTAAATGAGCCAACCCATGGTACTAGAATGAAGTGGAAAATAGTTTCAATATAAATATAAACATATTTTTAATATTTACAATATTAAAAATAAAAATATATTTATATTATAATTTAAATTATATTTTTAATAGTAATATTATATGATAATAAAAATAAATAATATAATATTTTTTATAATATTTTAATAATATTTTTTTTACATATTTTTCTTAATATAAATATTTACATTCATTCTTTCTAAATTAAAAAAAGGTTGTATATTTCTTTTAAAATTTCATTTCATATGAAATGTTTTGAATATTATGCATTAGCATTAATAACTGTTACTAAAAATAAACATACTATACTACTACTAATAATCGGTCTACTGCATTGAAGCTGCACATTGAGATGTTATTATAGCTTAAACAAAAATATTTAGCCACTAACATACAATCCACAATTGGCAAGCCCCATGCAGCGTGCATTAAGAATGCTATGCCGGCTTATCAACCGTTGCACCGCCACAACTCCCTACCCCCCATGATTTTCGCGAGATTATTCGCATCTTCAAGGGCAGTGCCCTTAAAGAGGTGTCTCAAGGAAGCCATGGCTGTCCATCATGCTTATTTTCTCCATGGGGCTGCCAAATCACAAGATTGGGCACTGGCTGGTCCTCACGGCGAAAACTTTGTCCTGAAAAGTGAAGGCGACTTTGTTCTAGTGTCAAGCTTGGGGGAACCAATGAGACACCTCCAATGTGTGATAGTGTCTGGTTGGAGAAGTGTGCATCGCACATAACACAGTGAACTCGGCGTAGCATTCTTGTGAATGTGCTATCCAGAGATTTTGTGAACTCAGCAGTTAGAGCCCAACATGGACTCCCCGCTCTCTCTCCAGTGAGGGGTAAGATTGAAGCACATGACTCACCATTGGCTATGCAGCTCATCTGCTGGGCCTTGTCCTGTCCCTGTACCCTTGATGCCAGGTGCAGGTCGCAGTAGAGTGTGCTCAAATTGGAGATGAGAGCACTCTACTCCTGACCAGCCACTGGTAGAGTACCATCTGCTTGGTCAGGTCATATACCCCTGTAGTATATGGGTCCTTAACCCAGGACCAAGGGCCTAACTATACCAGAACGTAGGGGGTCTTTGTTGATTTGCCCTAAGCTTTGTTACAGGACCAGATTTACCATAAGCTTTGTTACAGGACCAGATTTGCCCTATGTAAGAGGGTCTATGCAGCCACAGGTGGTACCTCCTTTATGCTGCATAGAGGTGGCAAGTTTTCTGCATCAATGAACCAGAATAGCTGATCTTACGGTAAATATATTTTGAATTATTCTTTAAATACTTAACTTCCGACTATTTAATGACGACGATGATATATAGATACAGCATGTATGTTTATTAACTCCGCTGGGACTGCTAATATTTTATATATTCATATTCTAAATTAAATATATAATTTAACCTTTTCTCTTGTTGATCCAACGTCTCTCCAGAGTTTCCACATCCCAGTTGACCATACCTTCCAGACAATCCTCCTCATATATTTCGCATCGGTCAGTGAAGTTGAAAGACCAGCATTGATCGTTCCAGTTACAATCAATGCTGCACTGGTTCGAGGATGTGGCTTTGGTAGAAACTCCAGGTGGGATCTGGTTTGTACAGAAACTGTTGATGTAAAGACCACCAAGCGATAATCCAACCACATTGGCCAAAACGAAGATGGTAAGTCTGATCATCGTTGCAATAATATATTTAGTTACTGGCTAATTATTAAAAAAAAATTTTAATTACAGTATTTATTGAAGGCATTGATCAAAAAATGTCTTTGTTTATTTTTAATTTAATATAAATTCATGCATATGTCAAGTTGGCAGTACCAATAAAATACTGTACATTCGATAATAGGTAGGGCACACAGTGCGTACACATAAAATGTCACCAGAAATAAAGAAACACTTAATAGCATGTAAATTTCCACATATGTAAATCCTATAATAATTATTATAATTATATTATTATATATATATATATTATATTATATTATATATTTTATATTTGAGAATTGCTGAACCGCTAATGTGATAAATCAAAATATTTTCAAAGATTTGCAATAAACCTAAAATTCCAGCACTCCAAAATATTCACGATATATTATTGTATTATATATTATGTATTCTGTATGGTATTTACTGTATGTTCTACTTACTAGTGTATAAAGCAGTCCATGACGTGCCACTTAACCAAGTGGGCATATAAGTTGTTGACACTTTCTACCCGACCCATTTCAGCCCCGCATTAATTTTAAATTTTATTTTCTACTATTATGCAATGAATTTCCAATTTGAAGTAATTTATTTTTGTCCGTATCTAAGTAGGCCAAACCGATGTGTTGTTACCTTACATAAATTTGGTGCATTCTTTCAGTTTTTTAGAACCACAGAAATTTTAATAGAACATTTTAATATTAATTATATAATTATGCTATTATTTAGGCCTAAGGGACTATCTGACCCCTTTTAAACACTATCGATGAAATCAAAAATTTAAAGGATTTACTTTAATGTCTAATGTTACCCGTATCGGTACCTTACTGCTATTTGCAGTAAGCTAACTGCAATTTAATACTATTTGATGCGAATTCTCATTGATTCTCATTGATTTTTAGCTTAATTTGTTGAGTTCCCTGATGCTGCTGCCCATAGAGATATAATCGATAGAGTCGGGGGTAAATAAACTCATTTTCATTCTCGTTACGGATGGTCTTCCCTTATTAGAAATGCATTGTCGCGCAATGAAGTCAGTCGGCTCGCCGTTTGGTTAACAAACCCAAACAAACTTAACCAACAAGGCATTGCACGATTTCGGTAGTAAACAAGAATTGCTAAATGCAAGCAGGTAGGTGTGAAGATGAGACTGGGGATGTACTATAGGTGTAAAGATAAGACTGGGGATGTAGGTGTGAAGACAAGACTGGGGATTTAGGTGTGAAGATGAGACTGGGGATGTAGGTGTAAAGACAAGACTGGGGATGTACTGTAGGTGTGAAGATAAGACTGGGGATGTAGGGGTGAAGATAAGACTGGGGATGTAGGTGTGAAGATGAGACTGGGGATGTACTGTAGGTGTGAAGATAAGACTGGGGATGTACTGTAGGTGTGAAGATAAGACTGAGGATGTAGGTGTGAAGATAAGAATGGGGATGTAGGTGTGAAGATGAGACTGGGGATGTAGGTGTGAAGATAAGACTGGGGATGTACTGTAGGTGTGAAGATAAGAGGGGGGATGTAGGTGTGAAGATGAGACTGGGGATGTACTGTAGGTGTGAAGATGAGACTGGGGATGTAGGTGTGAAGATGAGACTGGGGATGTAGGTGTGAAGATAAGACTGGGGATGTACTGTAGGTGTGCAGATAAGACTGGGGATGTAGGTGTGAAGATAAGACTGTGGATGTAGGTGTGAAGATGAGACTGTGGATGTACTGTAGGTGTGAAGATAAGACTGTGGATGTAGGTGTGAAGATAAGACTGGGGATGTAGGTGTGAAAATAAGACTTACAGAGTGGTAGGGATAATGTAGATGAATAAGGATTACAGAGTGGTAGGGATTATGTAGATGAATATGGAATGGAGGATTGAGGTGTTAGTATATGTATATTATGTACACTCACACTCATATGATTATACAATACAATGCAGCGCCTAGCATGCTGGTCAGCACTACGACAATTATTTGCACAAAATATCAACCTCCACTGTGGAGTTGATGGTCGGAGTTGAAGATGTAAGCGAAATAATTTATTAGATTAAATATAATTAACGTCCAACCTTCGATGTTAAATGGTGATTGATCAAATTATTAGTCAGATATTATTTAACATACAAACAGATTTATTTACTGATTGGAGAACAAGAAACTGCTCCATAGCAACAACCCAGGTGCGATGTTTACCCCACATGTATTACCCCAAAGCTCACAATATTACATACAGTATAAATAATATACTACTAAAGGACCTGCGCAATGCCGCTTTATTGAGATTTTACATAAATGATTCATAAATGCCACGGTACAGTAGTTAGTTACCGAACTCCCATGCGTTAGATTTCTTTGTTTTGGATTACTGTAATGAGGGCCTTCGTCCAACAACCTCCAACTCGGCTGCTATTTTGGAGTTTTCAATCAAACAATAAAGCAATAATCATAATATTTATTATCATTAAGTATAACAATTAATAAATCAGACAATATATGGTACACTGCACTATATAACAACCCACCGGTCGGCGGTCAACCGCTACCGGTATAAGCAGTAAGCGTACTTCGTACTGTCAGAAAAACTACACTATCTGTTCGCGCTTTCAGACCTTTGGCAGTTTAACCCACCAAATTAAGATGTCTTCCAGATATTAAATCGGTTTTTAGTCTATGACAAGTATTTGATTTACTACACTAGTCGAAACCAATCTGTGCGCGATCATTCACCCGCTGGATATTCCCGGGAGATTGGGTTCGACGGTTTAATTTTATTGCTATGTAAGCCTAATGTATTATTCGACTGACAGTATTATATAATCTCTGACAATATTATTCACCTTCGGGAATATTAACAGTTCCTTTAGGACGTGGCGCTTTATCTATATAAACAGAGTTATGACTTAAACTACTCACAACGATATGGCTTAATTATAATTCACATATATGGCGCATTCTTTAGGAATTGCTTCTTTAACAGACTCACTCATACACAATGCTGCACAATACTGCACACTAATCTGCCAATCTTCACTGATTTTAGTCACATATAAAAGGAACACAGACTGACTCATGTAGGGTCTATCAAATAACATTAGATTCACTTCAAACCACTTTAACATAAGTCACAATCGTTATTGGTAACCTTTCTCTCTTACCTTCGGTATATCAAGAATATTGGGTTTTCGGGGTTATTTCTCGTTATTCCAATATAATAATTCATCAACCAATATAATGAATAACCGACAACAAATAGCAGTACACAGTATCGATTGAGCAGGTAATTTTAGCAGTTTCAGCAGTTATTAAAAGCCGTGTGTCAGCAGTCAGTGTATTCCCAGATCAGTGATTCCATGAGTTTGATCGGTATGTCAGTTAAAGGATATATGCCCTTTATAATTAAACCTACTAGTGTAAGACTAAAAACTGAAAACACGGAGGTGCCAAAAGCCGGTTCTTAGGCTCTGGGCAAAAACATAACACTGAACTACTGAGTTTCTGTATATACCTCCAACACAGAGACAACAAACGCTCTGATTGGTCCACCTGAACAACGAGAGAACAAAGAAACAAAGAAACGTCGACGTGGCAATATCAGCTGCCAGCCGTCGTCATGGTAGCGACACTGTTTTCAAAGTATCCAGCTATTGCGTCACGAGATTGTGGATTATGTCCTCTAAAGTACAAATACAGTACAAATACATAAGAAATGACTTTTATGTCCTCTAAAACACCAGTACAGCAAGGACACGGCCTTTTTATGCCTGGCAAACCAACTACAGAGTACTTTAAGGGAAAATAACCGGCTAATTACGCAAAAGCTTTTACACCGCTCCCAGAAAATGGGATTTAAGTCTATAAAATATAACAAATCACAGTTTCTAAAATATAAAGATACTCTAAACAGTTAGCCTTTCCCACGCAGACGGCGTTTACGCAGTTTTTTGGGGCTAGCAAGAGTCCTTTTCTCTTTGGGGGGAGCCACTTTACTAGGAGGGCCATAACTCCTGGGTGAAGGGTGCAATATGATTGCATTAAAAGGTTTGGGTTTACGGTCGGTGTCTCGTCCATTTCGATATGCTTCTCCTCGAGCTGATTTTCCTCCGCTTGTCATGGGATACGTTCGTCCAAAACTCTCGCAGAGAATAGGGTTTTCTAAGCTTGATATCTTCTTTGAGATTCGAGGTTTCCCAATCGAACTGAGATAAGGCCAATTCGTTTATCGATTGGACTTACTGTTATAACTTACGTTTATATGAACAAACGCAGGTTTCTTTTTTGATCTTTATAGAATAGCGTTTAACTCGTTTCGTACAACGCTCTCCTTCACCTTGATGAGGGGTTGTATCGCGTTAAACGGGAACGACCATACGGTTGGATAGTGATATTAGGTGTCCGCGTCACAATCCGGCTAGGTAAGATGGGCAGCTAGCTAGAAATCACTGTCGGAGTGTTACCGATTAATTGTTAGGGTAGCACTAGATCTTTGAACAGTGAATACAGTCCGCGAGGTTCCGCGACACCACCAGGATCGCAGGTCTGAGGTCCAACTAAGGAATGAGGAGGTTTGACCGAGTATTCCGGGACTCTGATCGTAGGTTTACTCCAGGATCGTTCGAGCCGAGTGAGCATAGGTGATACGTCAACAAGTTTCGGTTTACGTGGATGTTTATGTCTTTCCGTTTATTAGTTGAGTCTAGGGCATTTATCGTAATAATACCAAAGACGCACGTCTGGTAGGGTAAACGCGGGTGATATTTATTTGTTGTTACAATGCTTCTATCAAGAATTCCAAATATACGTTGGAGTTACCGCGTCCATTTGTTTCTTTAGTGTCTTTTCTTTCGAGTCAATTTCGAATATAATTTTCGCATTCGAATTTCAGTTTATGGTTCCGACTCCGCTGGGCAGGATATATAGTCGACATAGTCTGTATTGTGTAAATCGATAGGATGACCAGTAGTTAAGAAGCCCTTATACGTACCATTACGCCGCGTATATCGAGCAGCGAATTTTCTATAGTCCAACTCGCGCGAGCTGCTCTTGGGACATTGGCGGTTCGATATAACGACCATCGTCCTCCGCAGCAGTTGGACTAACGTCGCCGCGTATTAAGCTATCAACAAACGCTTGTAAAAGTAGAGTATATCGCTCCCCGATACCAAGACCATCTTCTATCAACTCCGTCATATCTGCTATATATGAGCTTATCCATATTATAATGAGTCCACATTTAGGCGAGCGGGCGTCGCTGCCTACCCCAATCAACCCCCGGACAGTACGAGATCCTCAGCGCCGATGTGTCGTCGCCGCTGTACTTTCGCCAACGACGTAGCCGCACAACGACAACGACAACCGGCACAAGTCACTCAACTGTCCGTCCCAAAGGCTTAGATGTACTTCAGGTTTTCCTTGGAGTTAGGTTACTTTACGATTGCGACTGGCTACTGTAAACACACCTTAGTAGTAACATTCGCCTATAAACTCACAAGTACCACACACACAACTTGTCACAAATTACACACACTCGGGTCACTTGTCCGTTAGTCAATGCCTTCCAGAATGTCACTGTATTATTATGTATCCTTGGATACTATCAGTGCACTATTTATTCCCTATGCTATTCAATGGGACAAGCTTTCTATTGTTCTTTTAACTCAATTCTAATTCTAGCGTGGTTGTTGCTATGGTGACATTATGTAAAGCTAGCGGTAGAATTAGGGTGATTCCAATGCATACAGATCTGGGATGTTATTTAATAGGAATTCTTTAATAGTCAATGTCCTGTTTATACATGACTTTACGAATTTTATCGGCTATTAACTATGTTTGGGAGACTTTCGTACACGCATACGCATAATAATATAAATCTCCGCTCCCTTGATCTATTAATTAATGGAATTTTGGGAATGTTATAAATTGCGTAAAATAGCAATTTATTAAATTCATTAAAAGACATGAATTTAAATTTATTCCCTGAAATTTTATTATTTGATAATTAAATGGGCATATTTTGATTCTAGAACTTGTCTAGGGACACAAGATCCTTAATTCTAAGAAAATGGTCTCTTTAAGAATATCGGTAAATGCTACGATATCTTAATTGACTAAAATTGTTGAAGGATCTGAATTTTACAGATTTTGACTTATTTGATTTGTAAATATTAACTAATTAATATTTGAGATGGGCACCGATTTATTCCAGAACTTGTCTGGGGACGTTAACCACTGATTCTATAATTTGTCTTTCAAGTATATCGGTGGGTGCCACGATATCTTAATTGACTAGAATTACAGATGGTCAAAGGGTTTAACAGATTTATTTTGCGTTATACGCTACTGTTAAAGGGACATCACGCTACTATATGTATTATTTAATATACGGTATGAGAGCAATATCGCACGAAGCAATGTCAGTGTGAAGAGGCAAGTCGTTTCCAAGGTCTACCCAGAGCTTGGTTTAGCCGAGACACGAGGATCTGAACTTTGCATTCCTAATACTCTGCCTACCAATAATACTTAAATATAGTAGTGGCTTTATTGTACTTTAATAAGTACGGACATTTCATCTTACTGTAGTTACGTATTTATAATATAATACGGACAGTAAGGAAGGAGAAAAAATAATTATTTCTTCGCCGTCTCACTAAATATAATAGAAGTAATTACGTACGTAATAAACACGAATATATTGCACTATTCTACAAAATAATCGCTAAATAATATTCTACTAAATTAAATAAAACGATTATAATAAAATTACATAGTAATACATACATAAATATAAAAATAATAATATAATATAAAATAATCGAGTCACACGCCCACTCCGAACGATATTAAGTTGGGGAGTCCCTAGATGTCGGTTGGATTAGGGAAGTGGTCGTGGGAAGAGTTTCTTGCCTTCCATAGTTTCCGGAGAGCTCTCTGTCTCTTTCCAGTAAACATAAACGACCCACTGGGCGATTGAGCTGTTGAGTCTCAAAGACTATCCCTGGTTTCTTAAAGTTCCGCCGCATGACGACGAGCTCTACTGATCGCACCAAACCATCGCTCGAGATATAAGTCTCGATGATACGTCCTGTTTGCCATCGCTTACGTGGGAGATCGGGGTCCACAATAAGCACCATGTCTCCAGCGCTGACGTTTTCTTGCTGCGCAAACCACTTAGTTCGAAGTTGTAGAGTGGGCAGGTAATGTTTCTCGAAATGGTCAGCGAAACGACGGGATAGCAACTGCATAAGTTGCCAGGTTCGACGGCAGTACTCGTCTCCGTCTGTGATCTCCGATCGTGGGAGCATGGCTACGGGTTTCTTCAGTAGAAAGTGCGCGGGTGTTAGCGCTTCCAGGGAATCAGGATTTGAAGAGACTGGCATAAGCGGTCTTTCGTTGAGATAGGCGGCGATTTCCTCCATTAACGTCCGCAATAATTCGTCGGTGAGATAAGCGCGACAAGGCACAATAAAGTGGAACGCAGTCTTCACGCTCCTAATCAATCTCTCCCAACTTCCTCCCCACCAAGGGGCGTCGGCGGCGTTGAAGGTCCAGCTAGACGCTGTTATCCTTAGCTGATCGTCCACCTGTCTTTTGTTCCAGTCCTTTACGTAAGCTTGAATTTCGTTGTTGGCACCAATGAAGTTCGTTCCCTTATCCGATCTCATCGTGTTACTGGTTCCGAAGCGAGCAATCTGTCGTCGTAAACTCAACACGAAGCTGTTGGTGGATAGATCGTTTACCATATCGAGATGGATAGCTCTACAAGTCATACAAACGAAGATGACACACCATCTCTTGACTATAGTCCGGGCACGATATACTTCAATAGGGCCAAATAAATCCACACCGGTATTAGTAAAGGGTGGTTCATAGAAGCTTACTCTTTCCCTAGGTAATTCTGCCTCTCGCTGTGTTAAAGGCCTACTGAATGCTTTCCTACAGGGTATGCAGTTCCTAAGAACTTGGTTCAGAGCCCTACGGGGTTTATAAAAATAGTAGCGAGTTCGAATTTCGCTCAGAACTCGTTCTCTACCAGCATGATACAGTTTGCTATGAACATCTACAATCATCTTGATTTGTATATCAAGATTCCTAATGAGTATGGGAAACTTAGTGTCAAAGGATAACGGGGCGTTGGTAAGCCGACCTCCAACACGTATTAACCCATCTATCATGGTACTAGAGAAGCGATCCCTTAAGCGCATCTGTGGATTTCTTAATAACAGGAAATACTTATCGGAATCCTCATAGCATTGTAGGAGTCTCAGCATCTGTTTGTTGGTTTCATCATGCTCCTGGTAACTGATCTTCTCCTTTAGAAACCTGTCGGATATCTTGTATTTAGGAAGATCTTTAACAACATGGACTCGTGCAGATGTTGATGGAGCATCATCACTATTGGTCTTTGTCCCGGAGTAACGATGATGAAAACATCGTTTCAAATAGGTAACAGCTTTACAGAGCCGATTCCAGGAACTGTAGTGACGTATCGCTCTCTGCAAGAGAGGTGAGAGTCCTTGCGAAATATCTGGTATTCCAGATTTCCAATCCTTGTCACGGATTTCCAAGACTTCTTTAGTCGTGGCGGTGGGTTTCTGATCCAAAGCATCCTCTCCGGAAGTAAATAATACAGATAGATCAACCGCAGGTTTAAACAACTTCGATTTACTCGCTCGAGTTTTGGGTTTAACTTTCTCCGCTCCCTTGGCCTGTCTGATCTCTGCTGTAGTGAGATGGGGAGGCCATTCCTCTTCTTCTCTGTAGAGAAAGTCAGGTCCTCCTAACCATTCGGGAGTATTTACCAATTCCTTTGGAGTCGCTCCTCGGGAAGCGATGTCTGCTGGGTTAATCGTTCCGGGGCAATGTCTCCATTGGTCCATCGTCGTGCGACTAAGTATGATGGCTACCCTGTTGGTAACGAAGACGCTGAACTGACAGACTTCATTGGTTATATACTCTAACACGAGTAAAGCGTCGGTCCAATAGACAGTTTTCTCTAATGTATAGTCAATCTGTTCGGTTACATTCCGGCCGATGGCTGTAGCGTATAGAGCCGCTTTTAACTCCGCTCGAGGAACTTTCAACTTGTTGTTGATTAATGCCTTAGAAGTAACCAAGGCGACTTTGATTCCATCCGGAGTTTCCACTCTTAGGTAGGCTACTATACCGATTCCCATATCGCTGGCGTCTCCAAACACATGGAGTTGATAGGAATACGTAGGGAGAACATGACCAAAATATGAACGGGAAATTATAAAATCCTCGATGGCCGGTAGAGAATCTTCCCATTTCATCCACTTCTTCAATAATTCTCCCTTAAGTGGATCGTCCCATGAGTGGTTTTCAAGCCACATTTGTTGTACCAAACTACGAGCAATCAATATAACTGGGCTAATAAATCCCAATGGATCGAAATAAGTGCTCAGTATACTTAAGCAAATCCGTTTGGTTCGAACTGGATTATCTCGCTGTTTTAGTTGGAAAAACAGGATATCTCGCTCTGTGTCCCATTTCAAGCCGAGTGTCTTGGTCTCTGGCAGATCATCTTTGATCAAATCGAGATCTTTCGCTCCGCGATCTTCCGCAGGGATCGACTCCAGAAACTCACGGGAGTTGCTGGTGAATTTCGTTAATCGAAACCCACCTCTTTTTAAGCACTCTACCGTTCCTTTAGCGACCTCAATGGCTTCCTCAACTGATGGGAGGGACTTCAGATTGTCGTCCATGTATATGTCTCTCTTGATGTTGTCGATCACTTCCTTAGAGAAGGCCTCTCTGTTGTCCTCTGCAGTGGTACGCACTACCGAACAGGCGTTGGAAGGGCTTGAGATTATCCCAAAGGCCTGGATGGTCATCCAGTACTCCACCGATTTCTGGTTGAGGTCTCCTTCGGGCCACCATAGAAATCGTAAGCTATCTCGATCCCTATCCAACACTTTGACTTGCAAGAACATGCCTTCTATATCGGAGGCGAAAGCAATAGAATATTGTCTCAATCTTAAAAGAATTCCCAACAAAGATTGAAGTAAGTTGGGTCCGGGTAACAATTCAGAGTTAAGGGATTGACCCATGTAAAGAGCGGAGCCATCAAACACTACTCTCACTTCATTGGGTTTACCGGGTTTAGGAACGTAATGGTGAGTTAAATAATACGTTCTTTCAGTCACAGGTGTTTCTTCCGGTACTCTCTCCGCATATCCCTTATTAATGAATTTTTCCAGCTGTGTTTGATACATTGCTTTAGCTGATGAATTAGCCGTAAGGCGTCGATGGAGTTGCGCGATTCTTTTTTCCGCCAAAGGTCTGTTATTGATGAACTTCGGTTCTTTCTTGCGGAAAGGTAAACCGACTTCATACCTACCTTGATCTTTGAGGAAACATGTAGTTGTCTCTTGGATCTGCTTGGCCCTTTCCTCTTCCACCGACAAGGCTTTATCGTAGGAATTGGGCTCTACCGCCTCTTGCGTAAAGAATCATACAGCATGTTCATCCCGAATCTTGGCATTATGACGCTCAATGACGTCATTTAACTCGTCGTTATAAGCTTCTCGTTCAGATGGATAGAGAAGTTGACATAAGTTCACTTGGTTTTGCCAAGCCTCGTTTTCCTTAAGGATATCGATGGTATTCTCCTCATCAAAAAGCTGGTGAACATCGTCGTTATCTGAGGAGTATGGAATTCCCTCAGTTGAATCGTCTCCCTCACTAGCATCATCTTCCCATTCACTCACCTGGTAGACTCTCTCTTGCGGTAGTCTTTCTCTGAGTGTTCTACGGGAAGGGCCAGTAAAGTACCAACCTACTCTAGTTCTTACCGCATAGGTCTGTAGGGGCTGCGGTTGAGCAGGCCGTTTCTCTAACGTCTCCAGCGCCTCATGCGCGTTTTGGCCGATGAGTATTTGCACTCCAGGATAATCAGTCTGAAATCGAGGTATGTTAAGATGTTGGATGCTCTCATCCTCGTCCCAATTATAAAGGTCTGCTTGAGTAGTAGCGAAGTTCTTTATAGCCACCATTTTCACTGACCTTATGCTGTTTTCTCCTAGTTCGTCCTGGGGGGTGGACAACGCTCCGACATAATAATCAGCTGTTATTGTAGATTTCCAAACTTGCATAATGCCGGACATGTTGAGCTTAGTTTGGAACTTGGGTTGTCCAGCAAATATATTTTCGGCTAGCTCTTTATCGATGAATGTTCCTGTGCTGCCGGAGTCCAGGAGGGCGTTCACTATATAACTCCGTTTAGGTCCGTGCACCCTTACCTGTACCACAGGAAACTCTCGGATCCCTACATTGGAAGATGGCTCTTTCCAAGATGGTTGTCGTTCAGAAGTAGTTAGAGTAAAGTCGTTCTCTGTATCCTTTTCATATGTGAGTGTTCGATACACTGCAGTATTTATCATGTAACAGGATTCGTTTTCGTCGGAGAACTCGTCTGTATAGAATCCTTCCATCTCAGATTGATCAGTGTCGTTCACATCACTGAATTGGACATGTAGCTCGGAATCACTTACCTGATTCGGACTATTTCGATCGAATTCAGCGTGCAACAAGGTATGATGTTTCGCACCGCACTTTGCACACCTTATGTCAGAGAAACAGGTTCGCCGTTGGTGTCCTTGTCTGAGGCAATTATAACATAACCGCTTATCCCACATGACTTCGCGTCTCTCCGTTAATGATTTCTTTAGAAATTCATCACACCTATTCAAATAGTGGGTCCCGTCGCACAGCGCACATTTGGGTTTGATGTTACTTACCTTATTTTGAGTCACATTGTGTACACTTGCCTTTTCTTCGGGCTTTCTCACCTGAATTCTCTTGGGAGACGTGGGAGGAGTTTTTCTTACCTGTTCCCTCCTGTCATTTGTTCGAGACTTGAATTTACTCACATGATCTTTAGGAATTTTATTTACGTAATAAGATCTATCAGTGTCTTTTCCGCTATCTTCTCCTTGAGAAGTCTGGCTTTCGCCGTCATCGGTATAACATACTGGTGTTACCTTTCTCCTAGAGACGGGTTTTTCACTTACCTTGTTTTCCGGTGTCTTCTCTCGAGACTGCTTGAGGAGTTGCAATTTCACTTCTCCATCCAAGAATGACATGAGATCAGCCATGGTAGGGTCTCGTCGTTGTTGTTCCATCATATATAGTACTTTCTTATCCCAGCGTGTACCTACTCCACCTTTCGGTAAAGTAGAAGCCACTGCTCTAATAACCATAGTGTTCTGATACTCATGAGACTTACCTAGCCAATCTAATTGTCTGCAGATCTCCTGGATCTCATCGGAAAACTCGATAATTCCGCTACTAATAAACTTTCGGGGCGCTACTAACTTTGCATACAAGTACCCAGCGATATTATTCCTATTACCATACCTGATGTTTAGTGTATCCCAAACTTGTCTTAATCCGTCTGGATGTCCAATAAACTTTAATGCCATTAACTTGGGAGATCCTTCCAAGCACTCGATGAGGTATCTAAGTTTTTCTCCATTAGATAGTACAGAGTTCTGTATGTTATCTTTGTAATATTCATTAAAAGGTAACCATTTCATCTCATCTCCATTGAACTTAACGATCTCTCCCACCTTTACCGCTTGCCGGGCTTCGGTTCTAGCCATTTGACGCGTAAAACTTTCTTGGGCCATCGTGCTATTTAATATCGAGTTATCGGTATATAAATTTCTAGGATTATGATCAGTCCTATATGGAATATCATTATCAACAGGTCTATAATTACCCTTAATAGGGTTCACTATAGGAGTTTCTACTTCGCTAGCAGTATAAATGCGTGTAGGCTCCACACCTTGCGCATGAGATACTTCAGACCTAACGGGTTGACACATTGTTACAGAGGGTGGTGGTATACCCTTTTGGGTATTTACTAATTTATCGCGTTCAAGCGCGATACTTTGCTGCACTTCTTGCAACTCTAGCCTACTTTCCCTTACTGTGCCCTTGAATTGCTGGACAGTCTCCTGCATCTGCCCGAGCAGGATATCCATCCCCCGCCGTCTCTCGTCCACCCATTCGACCGCCGAAGCGGGAGTCGCCAACGTTGTAGCGGGCGGACGAGGGACAACGGGCGACAAATTATGAATATTTCGCTCGGAGTCCAGGACCTGAACTGTCCCCTGGGCAGTTCTACGGGGCACAGGTAGCTTAGTGCTATGCAGAGGGAATGCTTTTGCCGCTTTTGCCTTTGCCTCGGCTTCTGCTGCTGCCGCTTTTGCCTCTGCCGCTGCTTCTGCCAAGGTCGCTTTTCTTTCTGCCTCTGCCACTGCTGCTATCTTTCTGTCTTCTATACGTTTTTTCCTTACTTGTTCTTCCTGGACTCGTGTGATGCGGAGTTGTTCATCAAATTTAGCCTGATTCGCAGCCCTCATTTCCACATCGATGGCATCCAACACAAGCTTGGTTCCTTCACTATTAGGGCTAAGTCCCTATAACCTTCTCCTCAACTCGTCATCACCTAAAAAACGCTGATAGTCTGACAGATAGATGTCAATGGCATCCCTCTTATGTGGTTTCTCTGCCGTCGCTTCACTTTCCACTTGGGAAAAAGTGGCGTCTGTTGATTCTCCATGGGTTGATCGCTCCTCCAGCTGAGCTTTCCACTGAGCTGTTCCTTGAACCTGGAGATTCACCCTTTGAAACCAAGTCTTTACGGCAACTTGCAACAACGTGTCTTGCCTTCGTTTAGAAGCCTCCTCAAAGGCCGATAATATTAGCCTGATTCGTAGAATTCTTTCTCTAACTTGATAAAGCAGCAATCCCTGCTCTTGAGGTCCTTGAGGTTGTTGAAACAGTTGTTCTTTTAATCGCTCTATAGAGCTGAAGAATCCCTGTGCGTATCCGGCTGCGGACCTCTTCCACACAGCTGGATCGATGGTTTCCTTGGCTACTCCCATCCGGTGTATGTCTTCCCAGGCAGCTTCTGATAAATCAAACGGGAGTCCGGGTCCGGGGAAGTTCCATTGCGACTCGACAATAGACTTCAGTTCTTCGCTCGTGTATCCCGCATAACTATCTCTAGTTGACCGTTGACTTCTCGCCCAATCGATCTGGTGTTCTTCCACCGCGATCAATAACCTAGTGAGTACGGCTGCAGGAAGGATGAGAAGGGGATCCGTATAAACCGCATCCGTCATCTCTGCTCCGCGCTCGGGTGTCAGCTCTACAGTATCCTCACTACTGGAGCTGCTGGGCCGCTGAGGAATAAGTTCTTGACTAGCGGGTTGTTGCTGTTCCGCTGCTTCTTGGTCCCGCTTGACCTGAGCTCGGGTGCCTATGATAGACCTACGATGTTGGACTAGCCTAGGTTCTGTTATTACTACTGGAGGGATGACCTTCCTCACAGTGGGAGGTGAACTGAACTTACGACCAGACGGTTGTACGTCTCTATCTGAGTCGCAGATAGTTACATCTAATAAACTGTCTGACAGGTTCTGCTTAGTATCAGACATGACTATGTATACCGTTGAATGTCTACTGCTGTATTACAGTCTGAGTAAGTCTAGTAACTCAGTATTAACTGCTAGCCTAGTAATTAATTACCGGTACTGCTACTCAGTGTAGTAGGATATATATATAATATATTAGAACACCGGTATGCTTATGGTATATATAATTATATAAGTATTATTACAGACTAGGTTTATCACAGAATACCGGTATAATTTTAGCACAAATATATATAAATATATAATAGGCCTATCGGGAATACCGGTATACAGTTTACAGTTTTGTAGTATATATAATTCTGGACTAGAATTAATTACAAGTACCGGTATAATTTCAGCCTAAATTTATAGAAATAAAGATAATAGGCCTATCGTGAATACCGGTATATCAATTATTTTAAATAATTGAATTTCTGAACTTTAGGGTTACTTGGTTACTCTACTTACTTTATTACCATTATTTGAGCAGTAATCCAACTGATATTGAGACCTAATGGTTGTATGGTAGGCCTACTATTTATAAATCGTTAGATTTGATTTATAATATATATATACCCGTTTTAATGGGTTTTGTCAATGTTTGAAATAAATGTTATTATTTCTGGGGAGTAATCACTACACAAAGCGGTGCGTTTTCAGTGAAGTGTTACTTATAGGACACTAAAACAAATAATTCTAATTTACCTAAGTTACTTAATACTACAAATTACGTACAATTCGGGTGAGATTACAATCTCTAAATAAACACAAAATTTACAAAACACAAATACGAATTTTTAGGGTAATTTTACAAGAAGTCTACAAACCAGCCTAACAAAGGGTTAGATAACCGGTTATTACAACGGACAGGGTACTACGGTATTTGAAATAATAAGTAGTAGTAAATACACTGCGTTGTCTAGATAGGAAAATACCACCGCCTGACGACCTATAGCCGTATCGCTATAGGTTCTACGTTATGTATCACGGAGTGTTCCTACCTAGAAGTTAATAGAGCTAATCGAACGTGCCTATCAACCACTTTACAACACAAATATAATGTCTACACTAATTACTTCGGAAAGTACTGTACACTAAACCCTAAATTAGGTACGAGTACTTGTACAACAGATAATCAGTAGTTAAATATACTTGAACAGCTAAAAGAACCACGGCATCTGCTGGAGTGACCGATGCACAAAATCACCAGTCTTTACCTACGCCGAGCAGCCCGTATAGTACCGGGGTTAATTTAACTATAGCGGTATGTATAACAAACACAATTACTGTAGGAACAAACTTAGGGAATGAATGTTGCGGATAATCGCATAAACTCTGAATAATAAATATTACGCTACGCGTACAAACCACTCAAACAAAATACAGACCGAACACTGACAGACTACTATCAAGCCTAAACAAACTACGGTATATGCAGACTCCGAAATGATTAGGGAGTATGCGCTCTAACCCAGTAGTGCGACTTATTCTTTAGTTGGGGGTTTACCTTACAGCGTTCGCTGCCCCTACTGCCTAACCGTACTTAATCGGACAGATGATCTACACACGCGGCAATCCGTTCAGACCTAATAACAGCCAGACAACTATCCAGCCTACAAATTATCTAAATAAAATTATACGCTACCCGTACAGACTTACACAAACAAAGTACAGACCAAACGATGGCAGACTACTCTCAAGCCTAAATAAACTACAGGACATGCAGACTCCGAAATGATTAGGGAGTATGCGCTCTAACCCAGTAGTGCGACTTATTCTTTAGTTGGGGGTTTACCTTACAGCGTTCGCTGCCCCTACTTCCTAACCGTACTTAATCGGACAGGTGATCTACACACACTGCAATCCGTTCAGACTTAACAGCAATCAGACAACAGCTCAGCCTACAAATCGTCTGTACAATCTGATCAGGTTTACACGCCTTCTGTTCAATACTGGCCTACAAACAAATAAAACTTGACAGAAATAAGTAAAAATCTCAATAAAAAACCAGGGCGGGCCCTCCCTGATTAATTATTAAGGCCTACCGGTATATAATTATCAAAATCGAATAATACTGCTGTACCTGTACTGCTGTAGGTACCGGTCCGGGTGGTTAGGTAGTCAGGCCTACTGGGTACCGGTTGCCGGTACTTCAGCTTTATTGCCTACTGCAATACAGAAGCTATATCCTTTAATGTTCGCGCTTTCAGACCTTTGGCAGTTTAACCCACCAAATTAAGATGTCTTCCAGATATTAAATCGGTTTTTAGTCTATGACAAGTATTTGATTTACTACACTAGTCGAAACCAATCTGTGCGCGATCATTCACCCGCTGGATATTCCCGGGAGATTGGGTTCGATGGTTTAATTTTATTGCTATGTAAGCCTAATGTATTATTCGACTGACAGTATTATATAATCTCTGACAATATTATTCACCTTCGGGAATATTAACAGTTCCTTTAGGACGTGGCGCTTTATCTATATAAACAGAGTTATGACTTAAACTACTCACAACGATATGGCTTAATTATAATTCACATATATGGCGCATTCTTTAGGAATTGCTTCTTTAACAGACTCACTCATACACAATGCTGCACAATACTGCACACTAATCTGCCAATCTTCACTGATTTTAGTCACATATAAAAGGAACACAGACTGACTCATGTAGGGTCTATCAAATAACATTAGATTCACTTCAAACCACTTTAACATAAGTCACAATCGTTATTGGTAACCTTTCTCTCTTACCTTCGGTATATCAAGAATATTGGGTTTTCGGGGTTATTTCTCGTTATTCCAATATAATAATTCATCAACCAATATAATGAATAACCGACAACAAATAGCAGTACACAGTATCGATTGAGCAGGTAATTTTAGCAGTTTCAGCAGTTATTAAAAGCCGTGTGTCAGCAGTCAGTGTATTCCCAGATCAGTGATTCCATGAGTTTGATCGGTATGTCAGTTAAAGGATATATGCCCTTTATAATTAAACCTACTAGTGTAAGACTAAAAACTGAAAACACGGAGGTGCCAAAAGCCGGTTCTTAGGCTCTGGGCAAAAACATAACACTGAACTACTGAGTTTCTGTATATACCTCCAACACAGAGACAACAAACGCTCTGATTGGTCCACCTGAACAACGAGAGAACAAAGAAACAAAGAAACGTCGACGTGGCAATATCAGCTGCCAGCCGTCGTCATGGTAGCGACACTGTTTTCAAAGTATCCAGCTATTGCGTCACGAGATTGTGGATTATGTCCTCTAAAGTACAAATACAGTACAAATACATAAGAAATGACTTTTATGTCCTCTAAAACACCAGTACAGCAAGGACACGGCCTTTTTATGCCTGGCAAACCAACTACAGAGTACTTTAAGGGAAAATAACCGGCTAATTACGCAAAAGCTTTTACACTATCTGTATATTGGTACCGATCCTAACTGCCTGTCAATCATCCGTTTATGGGGGGTGCGTAATACATTTCTATTAAATCCGCCCCGTTATCAAAAGAACGACCCGAACTTTACAATAATAAAATAAATGTAATACATCATTAAAATAAATCATAAGTCACCAATAAATTTACTTTCAGTTTCGAAAATTCAAATGTTAACTATCAACACCTTAATTATTATAACCAAAGATAAAACAAAAATACACATATACCCAATTCAATAATTAATAATTGCATCATTATTTACTTAATATTACATGTTGTTATACACCAATTCATGAATTACTATTCTTACAAACAACAACAAAAAAACTAAAAAAATATTCATTCATTCATAATGATAATCATAATTGATCATAATAATCATAATCATAATCCAATCATAATAATCATAATTGATCATAATCCAGGTACTGGCACTTACTGCCTGGCGTTTTAATGAAATTTTGCAAATACATTGCTTTGGTGGTTCATAATCGCATTACAAAATTTCAGATCGATTCTATGTGTTGTATTCGATATACTTCGTTTTTTGACATTATTTTGTCGCGAAATTAAATGTATTTAGACATTCTTGAAAATGGCTTATGTAATGGATTTCTATACAGGCTTAGTAAAAATCGAGCAGGTTCTCACCTTCAGTAAAAAAAAAGGATCGAAAAAATTAGCGAAAAAAAAGGATGGCCACTGCAAAGTGGGAACGTGGGCAACTGAAAAAATGAAATTATAGGGTGATGCCACCACTAATGGTCTATGATTGGAAAAAAAATTATACCCTCATACCAATTAATGGGTGAGCTACACAATGCTGAACATTGTAAGTCTTTTTGGGTAACGTACGCTAACTGTTCAAAATATACAATTTGTGTTCCCAAATGAGCTATAATGCATGGGTAACCCTGAAATTTTGCATAGTCATAGATTGCACACTTGGCTACAATTCTCATAAACTGGTTTAGCCATAGGCCAATTTCTCTTTAAATAATTTGATCCTTTTCTTTTACCAACAAATTAGCGAAAAAAAAGTTCCTGTGTTCAAGTGCATATACAATTAAATTTCTATTAAGACGCACTGCACTCCCTTGCGTTATTATACTAAATTTAGGGGGAATTTTGAATTATATGTATGTACTACATTAGGCCTCCTACTGTATGGTACCGGTACCGTATTTGTTGCAGTCTATCAGAACAAGTTCAGTAGTTCTAGGTTAGGCTACTTAATTTCTGTACTTCAGATAATGTTTGTTGTCTTACCGGTCGTCTTTCACTAGCTAATTCAGTGAATTGTATTATTCATTGTATTATTCAGCTTCTCCAAAGTCTACATTTTAGATGAAAAAGTCGAATGTCAGAGTTTCAATGTCTTACAAACAGTGTGACTGACAATAGGCCGCTAAACAATGTAGCCATAGACCTATATAGCAGTAGGCACCGTTATATATACAGTAGGCTGCTGATATCGTTATATTATTGTTATAATTAAGTTGATTATCATGGCTGATCGGCAAGTTTCGAAAAAATATAACTACTATAATAAAAAGTTACGAACATGGACTGATGCAACAAAGTCTCATGCTGTGGCTGCATTCCAGAATAAAGAGTACTCTAGTATTAAGAAATGTGCAGAAGCTCATTTTATGTCTGAATTCTGTCTCCGTGGAGCTTTGGGGTTAAACAACTATCAAACTCCCATCTACAAAGGTAGTGGTCGACATAAGAAGCTCACCCCAGATCATGAACTTCATTGGCGACTGTTATTAAAGTCATGGCAAGAGCTGGATTCGGTGTAGCGAAGAAAGATGTAGGTGGGATTGTAAACGAATTTTGTCAAGCTCATGATGTACCCGCATGGAAAGAGAAGAACCCTACAGCATAGTGGGTGAACTTGTTTTGTGATCATCACAAGTTGTCCTTCAGGAAAGCAAAAGCTCTGTCATTGTGTAGAGAAGAGGCCACAAAAAATCCTTTTGTGGTGTACCCATTCTACAATTCACTAGCTGAAGAGATAATCATGTTGAAGGAGAGACTAAAAGTAATCTACAAAAATGAAGATGACATTACAAACGATATTCTCTTTATAACTTATGAGACGTCTTTCAGTCATGACCCTCGCCCAGGAAGAGTACTTGGAGCAATAGGAGATTAGGAGAAAAAACATATGCACATCGGAGTGGAGAAGGTCGGAAAGCGACAAGTGTTCTGGCTTGTGCCAGAGCTGATGGTGATGTGCTTCCACCTCTCGTAGTGTTTAATCTTCAGCGGAGGCCATCTGAAACTGTCCTTGATGGTTGCATAGATAGTATGGATATGGACATCAGTGAGAAAGGTTGGATGACATCGGATGTTTTTGCCAGATGGTTTACAAACTTCTGCAAAAATATCAAGGAACGTCCATTACTTCTACTTTATGACGGATTGTCAAGTCATGCTACTGTTAATGTCATTGAGCTAGCCATGGAAGAGAACATTACAATATTGTTGTTTCCTCCACATACCACCGATGTTTCACAGCCGCTGGATGTTGTACCATTCAGTTCTCTCAAGGCACACTGGCGTAACAACATAGAGAAATCTATTAAGGAAGTAAATCGCCAACCTCAGGCCGAGGGCGACAAACGGCTCACCGGAACGGCGACGGTGGGCGTCAACGAGGAGGATGTCGGGACGAGGGATCGCCTGCGATGGGCTTACAACGCCACGAAGAGGATGCTAAAGGATGCTAAGGAAGGGAGAAAGGTAGACCAGCCCAAACTGTATCAGAGGCTAGGTGAGTGCAACAGACATTTCCGCTACTTAGTCCGATTTGAACAGGATGAACTGGCGAGTGAGAAGGCGAGGGGGGTCGCCACAGAACTGTTTGAATTGTTGCGATCCGAGGTGATGGAGGCGGATGTAGTGTACATAGGGCCTTACTTAGTGGATGCGAGGGGGGTTAAGTTAGTGGGATGGGCGGACCCGCACGATGGCGAATCCGAGTTTAACCCCGAGGATTCGGTGTCATCGGTTAGTAGGAATCCCAGCAAACGGGGGAAAATTAGTAGGACAGACAGGCGACGGGAGTCCGTTGCAACCAAAAAGTCCGCTACATCCTCCGTGAAAGCAAGGCGGGTGTTAGAGATAGATCTGGCGTGTCAATTAGACATTGTTGCGCTGGATGAAAAGGAACTAGAAAGGCAGTTGGATGAGGGAACTGCATTACTAGAGAGGGAGAGAGAATTAGCGAGAGAATGTAAAAGAGGGCCGAGAGGGTGGCGAGAAACTATAGGGAGCGGGAGGAGAGAGAGATAAACGAGCGCAAAGAGTGGGAGGAGAGAGTGGAAAGGGAGCGCAAAGAGCGGGAGGCAGAATTGGCCGACCAGAGTATGAGAGAGGATAGAGAAAGAGAGAGGGCGGGCAAACGCTTGCGGGATGATATGCATACCCGGTTGAGGGGGTTGATGCAGTACCAAGCGAAGCAAAAGCACCGGTTAGAACTGGCAAAAATGGGTTTAACGGAGAGTGAGGCTGGTTCGGGTAGTATTTATGAGGAACCAGAGGTGATGGAGACCTTTGTTAATACCCCACTTACAGGCACCGGACGACAGACCCAAGACTGGTGTGACCGTACGGGTGGGGGGGGGGGGGGGGGGGGGTAATAATAATAATACATTTGACGGAGTTAATATTAATAGTACCGTAATAGATAACCCTAACCAAACCTTTCTTGCAGGAAATAATATTTTACCTGGTAGTAGTAATCCTAATATTGGTGTACAAAATAATTTAAATAATAATATAAATAATATAGGGCAGAATAATTTGAATAATTGAAATAGCAATAATCCAAACAATAATATAATAAATAACGGTGGAGAAAATAATCAAAATATTGCAATTAATAACACAGTGGACCAGCAGGGCGAAACTATTAACGGTGCAATTAATACAAACGTAGGGGGAACAAGAGGTGTGACCAATGAGAACCTACAAGGCCACGCAGTTGCGCCGGGAGGAGCGGGGGTGAATAAACCCAGCGTGGGTAGAGATGACGCGTCGACTAGAGGGGAGTGTAGGGGCAAAGTAAGAGGTGACGGATGGGGGTGGGCTACGGGTACCCCACCACAAGCGATTAACGACGAGAGGGGGGGGGGGGGGGGGCAGAGAATGTCCCACAAGCGTCGACGGGTAATGTGCGCGGTGAGTTGAGTGAACCGTGGCACCCGACGGTGGGCGAGAGGGGGGGGGGGGGGGGGGGGCAGAGAATGTCCCACAAGCATCGACGGGTAATGCGCGCGGTGAGTTAAGTGAGCCGTGGCACCAAAGGCGGGCGAGAGGGGGGGGCAGCGAATGTCCCACGAGCGTCGGCGGACAATGCACGAGGCGAATTAAGTGAGCCGTGGCACCCGATGACAAAGGATAGTAGGGGGACTGCGAATATCACCAGGGCCATCCAACCAGGCAGAGAGAGAGACGTTGGCGCCGTGAGCGGGCAAGCGAGAAAACGTCGAGCCCAGTCAGAAGACGGTAGAAGAACAATGGAGTTTATCCGGGAGGTCGAAGCGAGATCTCACAAGTGAGAACACTACACTGGAATCGGGTGAGGCGAGGAGAAGCGAGGAAGCGTTGCTACGAGCAATCGGAAGGGAAGGACGGATAGTGAACCATCAGTTGTCGAGATGGAGACAAAGAGCTGGTGGGGTCATACTCCGGGAGATTGCCGTTGCCCCAGAGAAACACAACCTGGTGAAATATACCACACACTGGGAGAGGTACAGAGTGCATGCGATCCGGTACGAGGATGAAGACAGGAGATGGGATCGAAGAGAAACTTTCCGTCGGAACGCAGCGCTGCCGATCGAGAATATGGTAGTCGCGGAGAGGACTTCTCGGAATATTCGAAAAGATTAAACTTCGGTCCGGAAGGATAAAGGCAGACTGCAGGACACACTGTAGGCCTTACTGCATATACTATAGGCCATGCTGGGAGAGATAGTGTAGGCGATAGGGTAGCGCGGACGACGGGATTAAACCCGGAGGTTGTGGCGTACATACCGGTCGGTAGGCAAGATGTGAATAGGCCTATACCGGTACCTGCACACCAGTATGACTATAACATGCAGGGATATAATATATACACAGGGGAGGGGGGAGGTATTGCCGATAGGTGTATGGGCCCCAACATGATAACAACAACCCCAGTACCAAACATAACACCGGTGGGGGGGGGGGGGGGCAGGGTGACATTCCCCCATTACAGTATCAGCAATACACGCAGCCAAGAACAAAAACCCCAAACCCCTCAGACCCAAATAAGTCATGCGACACGGAGATATGGAGGGGACCGTTACCCCCGATGATATATCCAACGCAAGGAAAGTCGACGGGCCCGAAGGGTGAACCGCACCCAACAGCAAGAGAGTCTGTTTCTCTACCATCGAGTGCGCTAGAAGTACAAGCGATGGGAATGGCATCACTCATTGACTCATTGAAGACTAGGATCGAGCTGCCACCAGTGGAGCCCTTCAAATTCGATGGTAGTAAGCCGGAGGAATATCTGCAATTCCGGCGCATGTACAGCAATGAAATCTAAACGAAGAATCTGATTCAGGCGGAGTGAAGTGCCTTAAATACTTACAAGTTTACACAAGGGGGCCAGCATACGACATTGTGAGACAATATCAAGGTATTGAAAGAGGATGCACGACTGGATGGTGAGCCCTGGACAGGGAATTCGGGCATCCTGCGAAGATTATCTGACAAACCTTAAGGGGAATAACATCAGGCAGACTACAGGATAACCCTGTCAGCATTAAAACATTCGCGAATAAAGTTGAAAAGGCGCTGATCATATTAAAGACCCTAGATGCACCTTACGAACTCAATGAATCAAACAACATCACTACAATAGCGCAGGCACTACCAATCTGGCTGAGAAACAAGTGGAGAAAGATCGCCATCTCCACCCGGGAGAAGAAAGGTGCGGAGCCAGGGCTGGAAGAGATGTCGAACTTCCTTAACTATGAAGCGGAATTGATTACAGATCCAGTCTACAGCAAGGACAGATTGGGGAATGTGCTGGAAGCTGAATACAACAGGCCTAAACCCGAACATAATCCGGCGGATGCATTTCCGAGAGTGAGACAGTAGCTACCGCATGCGGCTATGCAGGGGACTTGTAGTCCACAAGCAGCTGGGAGTAGAGCCACACCGTGGCAGGGACAGAAGCAAAACAACAACACAAACAAATACAAACCCAATACCCCCAGTAGGCCGAGTCCAAATAACCAAAACACTAAACCGGTAGATATTAATCTATGCGCTATACAAGGAATGCTATAACCCTAACTACAAATGTCAATTGCATAGACATGGAACCCATAAGACCATGGACTGTAAGCATTGGCAGGCGTTACTCAAACAAGATCTGATAGCCTATGCTGATAAGAATGGACTATGTCACCGATGCGCGGTAGGAGGACACTGGAAGGATGAATGCCAGGAACCACCAATAAGATATGCCAAGACTGATGAGACTGGAGGCCAAACCATGGCAATGAGCACGATGGGAGCAAGGAGGAAGAGGACAGTACTACTCGGGGTAGTACCAGTGAGAATAATAGGAGAGGACGGGCTATCGGTCATGACGCTGATGTTGGTCTATAGTGGAGCAGCATTCACACTAACGGAGAGTTGGGTGGCCGAAAGGATAGGGTTATGGACGAGGCCAAGCAAGATGGCGGTAACCACCATTTCCAGTAAGGACGAGGTCATGAGAATAAGAACGGGACATTGCGGAATATCAGCAATAACACCAGGGTGCGATTATGGGGCTACCATCGATCCCATTCAAATAATAGAATCGATAAATATAAACGCCAGGCGACCCACAAAGATCGAGGTCTAACAATACCGGTACCTGGATGACATCGATTTCTCCGTGCCTGAACTGGATGTCCCGAAAGTATCTCTCATTGTCGGCATGGACTGTCCGACGGCTGATGAGAGACTACAGACCATTTTCGGCGACGACAGGGAGCGAGACCCTATGACCATTCTCACACCTTTTGGATGGACGCTCACTGGCCCCATCAAGACGAGGACACCATTTGGTGTATCCGAAACATCAGGATGCATGCTCTCCGGTACTGTTGAGGACATAGAGGAGAAATCAAAGACGGGCGATGGGGAGGTCCCATATTGGAAGCGGCCCGAGGGAGGACACCAGGAGTCGGGGATGGGTATGGATCTGGAACCACGCATAGTGGGGCGTGGTGAAAGGGTGGAGGATAAGTCCAGAAAAACACCGCCGATAGAAGAGTCAGGAGGAGAAGCAACAGCAATAGAGTGGGCGGAAGAGAATGGGTTCGATGCAGAGGACCTAGAGGCGATGGGATGGAACACAGATGTTCCTGGCGAGTATCGGTATGAGGATGGAGAAGAGTGGACGGCGAGATATCCGGAGAGATGTCCGGAACAGGTGCCTGTCCAGTTGAGAAGCATACTGATGGGCAGGAGGTCGAGAAGGAGGACAGGGTGGAAGGGGAGAAGATGTGGGAGGATTAAACCAAGGGCGGAGAAGCCGATGATGAAGCGTGACAAAGGAGGCAGGAAAGTTGGAGGAGACGTGTTGTACACGCACATGGTACTGACAGAGTGCGAGGGGGCATTTAATGGTAAGCCATTATGCATACCGAAGGATGACCGGGGGTCATCGGGGGCTTTAACACCAGCGCACATATTGAGGGGGAGGCTAGCAGAGGTGGCATGTACAAGTGAGGATGACATGAAGGGCGGCATTCTACCGCCAAGTGATGACAAGATGGAGGGTGGCATTTTGCTGCCAGGGGACCACGAAGAGATCAGTGAGATGACGGAAAGACCCGATTTAAGGGTGGAGGAAAAGGGAAGGTCAATTACAAGAGAGTTGGAATTTACAAGGAGAGTGGGACGAAGAATAAGAGGACCTACAGGGGGGCAGTGGGAGAGTTGCCTGCTGGAAGAATCACCCTTAGGTTGTTGAGTCGTCCAATAAGTTGGACTGAGGGGGGATGAAGATGGAAGAATTAGATCCGTAGAAGTGAAGATCGGAGGAAAGATAGGGGCCAAAGATAGGAAGACCTACAGGAGGGCGGTAGGAAAGTGTTGCATATTGGAAGGGTTGCCTTAGAGTTTAGTCATCCAATATATTGGACTGAGGGGGGTGGGAATGAGGGCGAGACACCCTTCCCACACATAAAAATAAAAAATAATAAGCACAATAATAAAATAAGTACTTAGTACCAAGGTACGCTGTAGATAGTAGATATTAGTAGGTAGTTAGAATTATGTACATCGGAAGGGTACAATAATGTACCAACGTACCTAATTTATGTAGCGTAGAACTTGTGGGCACTGAGGGCGCCACATGAGGAATTGGGGGGTATGTACGCATACCGGAGTAGAAGGGTACACGGTACCATAGAACTTGTGGGCACTGAGGGCGCCACATGAGGAATTGGGGGGTATGTACGCATACCGGAGTAGAAGGGTACACAGTACCGTAGAACTTGTGGGCACTAAGGGCGCCATGTGAGGAATTGGGGGGTATGTGCGCATACCATAGTATTGGGGTACACAGTACCGTAGAACTTGTGGGCACTGAAGGCGCCACGGAGGGAAGAGGGGGGCACGTGGGTACAGTAGGATAGACCGTGTAGGCCACACGAAACAGACTACTGTACCGCACAGTCCGTAATGTAGGTATAGGCTATTGTTACAGAGCCAGAAAGCTGTCTGGTAAGAAGCTAGCGCAGTAATAAAATTTTTTAGCTAGTCTTCTCTGTACACAATTAGAGGGGTTACTTAAGTAAGTAATCCGGTGACAGTTATTAATAGCACAGGGAGGGGGAATATAAATAATATCGAAATTAGAAAATTTATAAATTATATCAACTGGGGGGAGGAAATTCTGGAATCTTAATTAAAGTAACGGACAAAATTCATAAATTAGAGGAAATTGGCATTTAGGGGGGTATATTTGTACAAATATACCAAGAAAAGCATAACGTAGGATGTAGGCTATCACTGAACGAAACATTAACACCTTGTTTAATGGCCCTCACTTAAATTGAGCCTTTGTAAGGCCCCACCAGTTGGGTGAGCGCGGGAAAGTTCGTGATGGCGGAGAGGTTGGTAAAGAAGAGAAAGGCGGAGAAGACTGGGAAGGAGTTACTAGTGGACTTCACGCAGAGGCATCCGGAGGAGAAGACGAAGGGATACTACAAATTACTGCCGAAGGGTCACAGCGTGCATGCGCTACAGGACCAGTTTAGGGAGATGCACGAGTGACGACTGGTCGGGACCTACGGGACGCCGTCGTTGGACAATGCGATCCTCGAGCATTTTCGCTATGTAGTGAAGGGAGACGAGGCAAAGTTCGGGATACCGAAGTATCTGAGGGAACCACCGACGAAGGAGTGGAGGAGGTTTGTGGATTCCATGGAGAGGGGCGGGTACATGGTCCTAGACGACGAAGGGACTGTGGAGGATGACGAGGGCTCGAGAAGGGGGTCGGCGGGATCGGCTAGAACTATATTACTGCATTTGGCGGTTCTATTCGACCTGGGGACCTATGGAAAGAAGAGCTGACCGAAGTTGAACCAGTTGCCGAGGACGGTGCAGGAGCTAGTGAGGCAGAAAACTACTGTTAAGGTGGGATCGGCAATCCGCGACGTCGCGGATAGGATTATTGGACCAGATACCCCCAATCTCCTGGACATGCAAGAAGTCTATATGGCTATGACGGGGCCAGAGGGGTTGGGATTGGTGGAGAACACAGGACATTGTGGAGCCATGGCGATGGGCCAACTGATGGGGCTCGTCTGCCACAAGCCGATGGACTGGGGCAAGTTCTGGGAAGAATACGGAGCGGAAACTTGCGAACTCGCTGAAATGGGGAGCGAGGCCAGGAAAGCAGGAGGTATATCAGTTCCGAAGGGGAGCGATAAAGATATATCAGAAGAGATATCTTACAGGAGGGTTGGATAATGATAGGTTTATTAAACCTATTCATTACTGTGGTTATCGGAAGAGAGACGACGGCGTTTCTACTATCAGGAGCACCTCTGAATCACAGGAGAGCCTTTAAGGTGGCCTTTGAAGGTCTTGTAGACCACCCGGGGCTGAAGGGCGAGTCAGTATACTACAATAGCCGACACCTAGTGGACAGAGAGGTGGATACACCCTACAAAAGGTGGAAGAAGTTGGTAGCATATTTGAGGGCCTATGGGGATCCCCTCAGGGGAGTTGGCAAGGATACCAAAAGGACACCAACCATCGATCTGGAAGGCAAATACGAACTCCTAAGTGCAAATAATTAAGTGCAATTAGTATGTACGTATGTAGATAATTAATCAATATAAATATATAATTAATCAATATAAATATATAACCAATGTAAGTACTATAGTCATATATATAACCTTTCCCAATTAACTACTGGGACTGGGGACCAATTGACTATGACAGGAGGACGAGACACTAGACGAATATCACGCTTCTTGAGTGCGACGGCACAAAAGGGGAGGGTGAGGCTCGTCAGGGGTAGGTGGAGGGAGACATTAGAAGGATCCCATTTTTCAAGTGCGGCCGCACTGATGAGAATGTGGGAGCCTGACAGGAGGGGACGGAGAACCAAACAAAATGGGTTGAGTATGAGGGAAGTATGGAGAGGAGGTGTTCGCGCGTGAGGAAGTGAGATGAGTGCAATTCAAGTGTGGGGAGCGAGCAGTGAGAGAGGAAGAGTCCCAAGGGACCGAAGAGAGAGTAAGGGACAGCGAGGTCGTGAGGAAGATTAGAGTGAAGTTGTAGAAAATTGTGTGAAGAGAGAGCACAATTGTCTCAAACAGAGACACCAGATACCTTGGTGCAACATAGCTCGCGATTGCACCAAGGAGGGGTAGTAATAACACACCCAGGGGGGGGGGGGGGCGGTCTGGAAAGCCGACCCCGACAAAAGAACTCCACCCCACACCCGATATTAGATTGGGTTCCAGCGGAATTGAAGCGCACTTAAGGTTGATGCTATCTTCTCACCGGGAAGATACCATGGGGGGGGGGGGGGGAGTGTGAGCGGATTCAATTCCCTTGTATTATCCACCCGAAAATGGGACCAGTGGCATTTTACCAATATAGTTGGGGATACGAGATTACCAATAATAATCTCGCCTCATAACCAACTTTTGGGGGGCGACAAAAGCCCTAAAGCCACAGAGAGAGGTGAGAGGTCAAACCACCTCAGAGGGAGAACACAGCTAGTAGAGGCTAGCGGCGGGGGAAACACTCACAGGGAGTGCCAAAGTGACAATTAGTATATAAGCCAATAGCAGGCAGGGAAGCACGTGATCAGAGATAGGAAAGCATCCACTGGGTACAGTAGAGTAATAGGTGAAACCAATATCTGTGTGTATCAATCATATATTATTCTGTATTACTGATTTACCGGTCAGTTGATCAATCACAGAGTTGCAGACCGGTCATATTTTACGACCATCACCAACGTCGCCAACCAATATCTATTACTGATTTACTGCGGTCATTCTGTTATCAATTACATACTGATCCTGTGATATTATCATTCGGAACATTAACATTGAGAAACACAAACTCTGTTATTTTCCCCGACGGCCGTTGGCCAAACAACAATAGCTCAACAGCCCCAGCAGAACGGTGACGCGTACTAAATCTAACCCGGTCGGGATCTACGATCCCGTCACAATTCGTCTGTCCACCTTTTTCAAGTTTCGCTTTCTTAGTTACATAATTGGGAATAAGATGTGTGTTTGAAAAAGGTGGACTGGACACATGCACAAAAAACATAGATAATAGTCTGACCAATTAGAAACGTATTAAAGCAATGCTATTTATTAGTGATTGGACTGTCCACCTTTTTCAGGTTTCAATTATCTATCTATAATGGGCATGCTGGAAGCAGCTGCATTTAGAATGCTGCCGGTGTCCTAGGCGTATCAACACCCCCGGGCGTGTATTGCCCCCATATATACTTACAGTATAATAATAGTAGGTCTAGCGTACCGTAGAGCACTTTAACTTGGATTTATTGGTTTATTTTTCTGGTTGGGTTAGTTTGTCAGGCCCAAACCCTAATTAAAACTGTCATTAACCCTATAATCTTAGTTAAAGTCCCGATGCTCTAATCTAAGAAATTTTGTGGAATTTCGGATCCAAAATATTTAAGACAGTTTACGTTAATTAAGGTTTTGGGCCTCAATTTCCACTTTGAATTAGTGTTTCGGACCGCCACTCCCAAAATATGGGGACTTATTTACCTCCCTCGCTGCGCTCGGTCGTTTAATAACAGATCTCGGGATGAACGGTAAATAAAGCATATTATTTTCCCTCACAGTACAATAGGTAGCGGTAGTTATTATAATTAACTTTATACTGTAATGAGTTAGAATATTGATGTTCCAATATTGATTCTATCGCGTGGCTCGCCCCATATTATTGAACTAGGCCTGTCACAGTAAGTATGGGATAATAATAATGTGAAAATCAATCTGATTGGTCAATTCATTGCCTGTCTTATTATGTCATTTGCAAGGCACCCACAGTATATCTTTAACCATAACTAGGGAACAAGTATTCCAAATGCCCTTATTTAGAATGGGAATTTCCACTGTACATATACCTCAACCAGCTCTTGTCCCAAATACGTTGTGTTCGCGCTTTTAAGACCTTTGGCAGTTTAACCCGCCAAATCTATATGTCTTCTAGGTTATAAATCGACTTTAGCCTATGACAAGTATTTGACACAAATAAATCCAACATTAGCCGAAGCCAGTCTATGCGCGACCATTCACCCGCTGGATATACCCGGGAGACTGGATTCGGATGCTTTAATTTGATTGCAGTGCAGGCCTACCGTACTATTCGATTGATCGTTAATAAAATTCCTGACAAATATCATTCACTTTCGGGAAATATTAGCAGTTCCTTTAGGACGTGGCGCTCTATCTATATAAACAGAGCTATGGCTCACACTAAACACAACGGAATGGATTATAAGTTACACATAAGGCGCATTCTTTAGGAGATGCTTTGTTACGCGGACAAGCACATACAGACTATTGCACACCGCTGCACACTGAATTGCCGATGGTCACTGATTTTAATCATATATAAAGAGAATAGCAACCGACATTTGTAGGGCCTATAAAATAGCATTCAATTCACTACAAACCACGATAATATAAGTCGCAATTGCTATATGTAACCGGTCTCTCTAACCTTAGTGTATCAAGAAGATCGGGGTTTCTGATCGTTTATCATTATTCTCCAAATAACAATATGTAAACAACTGATACAAGTAATAACAAACAGTAAATAGCAGTAAATAATGTGCAATACAGCAGTAGGTACCATACCGTACCGTACCGTACCGTACCGTACCGTACCATACCGTACCGTACCGTACCGTACCGTACCGTACCGTACCGTACCGTACCGTACCGTACCGTACCGTACCGTACCGTACCGTACCGTACCGTACCGTACCGTACCGTACCGTACCGGTAACAGTTATGTGTTCTTATAATTAAAGCCGTTCTAATGTTGGAATAATTCAGAATAATTCCATAGCCGATGTTCCAGGCTCTGGAAAAACCAACACACTGAACCCTGTGAGCTGTTGCAGGTAGGTTTCAACACAAAGAAGAAAAGCTCACATTGGCAGAGCTCCATATTCCACAGATTCCACGAATGTCTAAATGCCGAACTATTCGGGTTTTTGCAGCCCTTAGCCAATACACAGGATGAATCACTCTGCTTGGTTGACCTTGCTCTGGTTGGTTGATCGAACAGAACAAAGAGGCCATACGTACAGCAAATCAGCCAATCAGCCGGTAGCTTGCATCATTCGAGTTAGGGAGTTTTTCTTTAGAGTATTTGAGCGCATTTAGGGAAACTGGATTGCGAAGCAAAAGGGCCAGTTATATCCCACAAAAGCTTTTACACCGCTCCCAGAAAATGGGATTTAATTCTATAAAATATAAAAAATCACAGTTTCTAAAATATAAAAATACTCTAAACAGTTAGTCTGTCTCGCGTGGACGGCGTTTACGCAGTTTTTTAAAGCTAGCAAGAGTCCTTTTCTCTTTGGGGGGAGCCACTTTACTAGGAGGGCTATAACTCCTGGGTGAAGGGTGCAATATGATTGCATCAGAAGGTGTAGGATTATGGTCGGGGTATCCGCTGTTTCGATATGCTTCTCCTCGAGCTGATTTTCCTCCGCTTGTAGCTGGATACGTTCATCCAAAAACTCTCGCAGAGAATAGGGTCGTCCAAGTTCGATAACTTCTTAGAGATTCTGGATTTCCCGATCGAACTGAGATAAAGTTACTTTGTTTACCGCTTGGACTTGCTAGTGCAATTTACGTTTATCTGAACAAGCGTAAGTTCCTTTTCTGATCTTTGTAGAATAGCGTCTAACTCATTTGGTACAACGCTCTCCGCCACTTTGTTGACAGGTCATATCGTGTTAAGCCGGGACGATGGTAAGGGTTAAACGGCGATATTAAATGTCCGCGTCCCAATCCGGCTAGGTAGGATGGGCTAATATCTAGGAAGCCCACAACCGGGGTGCCACCGACTAATTGTTCAGGTAACACTAGATCTTTGAACAGTGAGTACAGCTCGGGAGGATCCGTCATACTAATAGGATCAAGAGTCTGAGGTCTCACTAGGGAATGAGGAGGTCTGATCGAGTATTCCGAAACTCTGATCATTGGTTTATTTAAGGATCGTCTGAGTCGAACGAGCGTAGGTGATACGTCAAACAAATTTTGCTCGAAACTCCCGCAAGTATAGCGAGTAAAACCGTGTTTAGTGCAACGTCTCCGTGGATGTTTAGGTCTTTCCGTTTGTTGGTTGGGTCTAGGGCACCATCGCAATAATACCAAAGACGCACGTCTTGTAGGGGAAACGCGAGTGATCTCTCTCCGGTTCACAACACTCCCATCTGCTCGAAGCCATCCGGTACAACAGGTAGCGGTCGATCGGCGGTAAGATACATCATAGTGGAACAGAGCCGCTTGAGTTACACCATGCGGTCATGATGTATACCTTGAGGATATCGAGTTTCTAGATTCTGTTGACTAGTAATATTGAGATATGTTTCTCTCAAGAATTCCAGATATTTGTTGAAGTCGCTGCGTTTATCCGGCTCTTCAACATCTTCACTTTCGAGTCGGTTTCGAATGGAATTTTTGTGTTCGAGTCTCAGTTTATCGTTCCGCTTCCACTGGGTATGATATTTAAATAAAACCATTTCCCTTTCGGTGTCTATATCGTTCGTATCGTGTAGGTCGATAGGATGACCAGTAGTTAAGAAGTCCATATACGTACCATCACGATGCGTATAGCGAGCGGTGAATTTTCTACAGTCCAACCCACGCGCAAGTTGCTCCCGGGACATTGGCGGTTAGATATAACGACCATCGTCCTCCGTAGTAGTTGAACCAGCGTCGCCGCGTATCAAGCTATCAACAAACGCTTGTAAAGGTAGAGTATATCGCTCCCTGATACCAAGATCATCTTCTATCAACTCAATCATATCTGCTATATAAGTTTATTCATATTATAATGAGTTTATATTTAGGCGAGCGGGCGTCGCTGCCTACCCCTCTCTGCCCCCGGACAGTGCGGGATCCTCAGCGCTGGTGTACTTTCGCCGATGTGCCTATCGCCAACGTCGTAGCTGCACAACGACTACAACAACCAGCACGAGTCACTCCACCGTCCGTCCCAAAGGCTTAGATATACTTCAGGTTCTTACTGGAGAGTTAGGGCTACTTTCACAATTGCGACTCGCTACTGTAAACACACCTTAGTAGTAACATTCACCTACAAACGCACAAATTCCACGTAACTGTCACAAATGGTACACATTCTATCACACATTCGGGTCATTTGTCCGTTAGTCAAGTGCCTTCCAGAATGTCACGTTGTTATTATGTATCCTTGGATACTAGCGGTGTGCTATTTATTCCGTATGCTATTCAATGAGCAGGCTTTTTATTGTTCTGTTAACTCGCTTCTAATTCTAGCGTGGTTGTTGCTATGGTGACATTATGGAAAGCTAGCGGTAGAATTAGGGTAATTCCCATGCATACAGATCTGGGATGCTATTTAATAGTAAGTCTTTAATGGTCAATATCATCTTTATCCATGATTTTATGAATTTTATCGGCTATTGACTCTATATTGGAGATTCTCGCACACTAATACACTTAATAGGTGAATCTCTGCTCCCATGATCTATTAATTAATGGAATTTTGGGAATATTATAAATTGTATAAAATGACAATTTATCAAATTCATTAAAATATGAATTTAAATTTATTCCCGTAAATTTTATTATTTAATATTAAATAGACACAATTTTATTCCAGAACATGTCTGGGGACTGGGATCCTTGATTCTAGGACTTTTGTCTTTTTTAAGAGTATCGGTAAGTGCTACGATATCTTAATAGACTAGAATTTTAAAGGATCTAAAATTTGACAGATTTTGTAAATATTAATAATTAATATTTAGGATGGGCACCAGTTTATTCCAGAACTTTTCTGGGGACGTTAACCACTGATTCTAGAATTTTGTCTTTCAAGTATATCGGTGGGTGCCGCGATATCTTAATCGACTAGAATTACAGCTGGTCAAAGGGTTTAACAGATTTATTTGCGTAGTACGCTACTGTTAAAGGGACATCACGCTACTATATGTATTATTTAATATACGGTATGAGAGCAATATCGCACGAAGCAATGTCAGTGAGAAGAGGCAAGTCGTTTCCAAGGTCTACCCAGAGCTTGGTTTAGCCGAGACACGAGGATCTGAATTTTGCATTCCTAATACTCTACTTTACCAATAATACTTGAATATAGTAGGAGCTTTATTGTACTTTAATAAGTACGGATATTTCATCTTACTGTAGTTACGTATTTGTAATGTAATACGGACAGTAAGGAAAGAGAAAAAGAATTATTTCTCGCCGTCGCTCTAAATGTATAATATGTAAGTAATTAAGTAATAAACGCGAATATATATTGCAATAATCTACTAAATAATCGCTAAAATAACATTCTACTAAATAAAATTAAAGAAAACGATTATAATAAAATTACATAATAATATATACATAAATATAAAATAATAAAAACAAATATAAAATAATATAGTCATACACCCACTCCAGACGCTGTTACGTTGGGGAGTCCCTAGATGTTTGTTGGATTAGGGAGGTGGTCGTGGGAACAGTATCTTGCCTTCCATAGTTTCCGGAGAGTTCTCTATCTCTTTCCAGTAAACATAAACGACCAACTGGGCGATTGAGCTGCTGTGTCTCGAAGACAATTCCAGGTTTCCTCTTCGTCCTGGAATAGTGACGATAGAAACATCGCTTCAAATACACGACGGCCTTACAAAGCCGATTCCAGGATCTATAATGGTCCATCGCTCCCGGCAGGAGAGGTGAGAGTCCCGGCGAGACGTCTGGTGTTCCAGATCTCCAGTCTCTCTCTCTGATCTCCACAACAGATCGGTTCGCGGTGGGGGAGTTTAGATCCACAGCGTCGTCCCTGACAATGTGTAATACAGACAGATCTATCACGGGTTTAAATAACCTTGATTTACTCGTCCGGGTTTTAGGTTTGACTTTCTCCGCTCCCTTGGCTTGTCTAATCTCGGCCGTGGTAAGATGGGGAGGCCATTCATCTTCTTGACTTAGGAAGTCGGGTCCACCTAACCAGTCTGGAGTATCTGTCAGTTCTTGAGGAGTTGCTCCTCTGGAAGCGATGTCGGCTAGATTAATCGTCTCGGGGCAATGTCTCCATTGATCTACATTGGAGTTAATATCGTCATTATCTGAGGAGTATGGTGTTCCCTCAGTTGGGTCGTCCACTTCACTGCTCTCCGCTTCCCATCCACTTACTTGATAAACCCGTTCCTTGGGTAACCGTTCCATGAGAGTTCTACGGGAAGGGCCAGTGAGGTACCAACCTACTCTTGTTCTTCCCGCATAGGTTTGTAGTGGTTGCGGTTGAGCAGGCCGTTTCTCCAATGTCTCAAGCGCCTCATGCGCATTTTGGCCGATGAGTATTTGCACTCCAGGGTAATCTGTGTTGAATCTAGGTATATTAAGCTGCTGGGTGAAATCGTCCTCATCCCAGTTATAAGGTTCTACTTGGCTGGTAGCGAAGTTCTTTATCGCCACCATTTTTACTGACCTTATGCTATGTTCTCCTAGTTCATCCTGGGGGGTGGACAACGCACCTACATAATAATCCGCTATTACTGTAGATTTCCAAACCTGCAAAATTCCTGACATGTTTAGCTTAGTTCGGAACTTGGGTTGTCCAGCAAAGATGTCTTCGGCTAGTTCTTTGTCGATGAATGTTCCTGTACTACCGGAGTCAAGGAGGGCGTTCACTACATAACTCCTTTTAGGTCCGTGGACCCTTACCTGTACTACAGGAAATTCTCGGATTCCTACTTTGGAAGGTGGCGCTTTCCAAGATGGTTGTCGATCAGAAGTAGTTAGGGTGAGGTCACTGTCTGTGTCCTTTTCATACGTAAGTGCTCGATACACTGCGGTATTTATCATGTAACAGGATTCATCTTCGTCGGAGAATTCATCTGTATAGAATCCTTCCATCTCAGAACTTTGGTCAGTGTCATTCACATCACTGAATTGGACATGTAGTTCGGAATCACTTACCTGACTCTGGCTGTTTCGCTCAAATTCAGTGTGCAACAAGATATGATGTTTCGCACCGCACTTTGCACACCTTGTGTCGGAGTAACAGGTTCGCCGTTGGTGTCCTTGTCTGAGGCAATTATAACACAACCGCTTATCCCACATGACTTCCCGTCTCTCCGTTAATGATTTCTTCAGGAATTCATCACACATATTCAAACGGTGGGTCCCGTCACATAGCGCACATTTCGGTTTGATTTTACTTACCTTATTTTGAATAACATTGTGCACACTCGTTCTTTCTTCGGGCTTTCTCACCCGAATTCTCTTATGAGACGTAGGAGGAGTTTTTCTTACCTGTTCTCTCCTGTCATTGGTTCGAGACTTGAATTTACTTACCTGTTCTTTAGGCATTTTATTGACATAATAAGATCTTTCAGTGTCTTTCCCGCTATCCTCTCCTTGAGAAGTCTGGCTTTCGCCGTCGTCTGTATAACACACTGGTGTTACCTTTCTCCTAGAAACGGGTTTCTCACTTACCTTGTTTTCCGGTGTCTTCTCTCTGGACTGTTTTAGGAGCTGTAATTTCACTTCTCCATCTAAGAATGACATGAGATCAGCCATGGTAGGGTCTCGTCGTTGTTGTTCCATCATATATAACACTTTCTTATCCCAGCGTGTACCTACTCCACCCTTCGGTAAAGTAGAAGCCACGGCTCCAATAACCATAGAACTCTGATATTCATGAGACTTACCTAACCAATCTAATTGTCTACAGATCTCTTGAATCTCATCGGAAAACTCTATTATCCCGCTGCTAATGAACTTTCGGGGCGCTACTAATTTTGCATACAAATATTTAGCTATGTTATTCCTATTACCATACCTGATGTTTAGTGTATCCCAAACTTGTCTTAATCCGTCTGGATGTCCAATAAACTTTAACGCCATTAACTTGGGAGATCCTTCCAAGCACTCGATGAGGAATCTAAGTTTCTCTCCATTAGATAGTACAGAGTTCTGTATGTTATCTTTATAATATTCATTAAAAGGTAACCATTTCATCTCATCTCCATTGAACTTGACTATCTCTCCCACCTTTACCGCTTGACGGGCTTCGGATCTAGCCATTTGACGCGTAAAACTTTCTTGGGCCATCGTGTTATTTAATATCGAGTTATCGGTATATAAATTTCTCGGATTATGATCAGGTCTATAGGGAATATCATCATCAACAGGTCTATAATTACCCTTAATAGGGTTCACTATAGGAGTTTCTACTTCGCTAGCAGTATATATGCGTGTAGGCTCCACACCTTGCGCATGAGATACTTCAGACCTAACAGGTTGACACATTGTTACAGGGGGTGGTGGTATACCTCTTTGTGTATTTACTAATTTATCGTGTTCTAACGCGATACTTTGCTGCACTTCTTGCAACTCTAACCTACTTTCCCTTACTGTGCCCTTGAATTGCTGAACGGTCTCCTGCATCTGCCCGAGCAGGAGATCCATCCCCCGTCGTCTCTCATCCACCCACTCGACCGCCGAAGCGGGAGCCGCCAACGTTGTAGCGGGCGGACGAGGGACAACGGGCGACAAATCATTAATATTTCGCTCGGAGTCCAGGACATGGATTGTCTCATGGGCTGTTCTGCTGGGCACAGGTAGCTTAGTGCTGTGCAGAGGGAATTTAGAGGTAGGTTCAGGGAGTACAGGTGTCTCTACCACCGAAGGGGTGGCTTCGGGAACAGGCCTAATTATTTCAGGCTCATCTACTATAGTAGGGAGTCTTTCTATTTTAATTATTTGGTCTGTGGGTTCTGTACTACCTAAGTTTGTGTTATTTAGTTGCCTTCTAACAGCTGGGGGCAAATCAGGCAATTTCTGACGGTGGGATGTTCTTCTACGTCTGCTTAGACGAGATCTATTTCCTCCGCCTTCAGTATCGGTGGTATCGCCTTCCTCAGATGATGTATATCCCTGTCTTTTGGGAGTAGATCGACTCATCATCTGCATATTACTAGCTGTTAACTGTTTATTTATGCAGTCTTGATTCTCCTGAATGTTTTCCAATTCTAATTGGGTGGTTTCTTCAGCCGCTCTCCGTTCTGCTTCTGCCACTGCCTCTGCCGCTTTTCTTTCCGCTTCGGCCGCTGCCACTGCCGCCTTTCTTTCCGCTTCTGCCGCTGCCGCTTTTCTTTCCGCCTCTGCCTCTGCCGCTGCTACTGCCGCTTTTCTTTGTGCTTCTGCCGCTGCCACTGCTGCTGCCACTGCCGCTGCCTTTCTGTCTTCTATACGTTTTTTCTTCACTTGTTCTTCTTGGACTCTAGTGATGCGGAGGCGTTCATCAAATCTAGCTTGGTTTGCAGCTCTCATATCCACATCGATTGCGTCCAACACAAGCTTGGTTCCTTCACTATTAGGGCTAAGTCCATCTAGCCTTCTCCTCAACTCTTCATCACCTAAAAAGCGTTGATAGTCTGACAGATAGATGTCAATGGCATCCCTCTTATGCAGTTTCTCTGCCGTCGCTTCACTTTCCACTTGGGAAAAAGTAGCGTCTGTTGATTCTCCATGGGTTGAGCGCTCCTCCAGCTGAGCTTTCCACTGAGCCGTTCCTTGAACCTGGAGACTCACCCGTTGAAACCAAGTCTTTACGGCAACTTGCAACGACGTGTCTTGTCTTCTTTTAGAAGCCTCCTCAAAGGCCGATAAGATTAGCCTGATTCGTAGAATTCTTTCTCTAACTTGATAAAGCAGCTGTCCCTGCTCTTGAGGTCCTTGGGGTTGTTGAAACAGTTGTTCTTTTAATCGCTCCATAGAGCTGAAGAATCCCTGTACGTATCCTGCTGCTGACCTCTTCCACACAGCTGGATCGATGGTTTCTTTTATTACTCCCATCCTGTGTATGTCTTCCCAGGCAGCTTCTGATAAGTCAAAAGGTAGTCCGGGTCCGGGGAAGTTCCATTGCGACTCGACAATAGACTTCAGTTCTTCCCTTGTGTATACCGCATAACTATCTTTAGTCGATCGCTTACTTCTCGCCCAATCAATCTGGAGTTCCTCCACCGCAATCAATACCCTAGTGAGTACGGCTGCAGGAAGGATGAGAAGGGGATCCGAATAAACCGCATCTGTCATCTTTGCTCCGTGCTCGGGTGTCAGCTCTACAGTATCCTCACTACTGGAGCTGCCGGGCCGCTGAGAAATAAGTTCTCGGCTCGTGGGTTGTTGCTGTTCCGCTGCTTCTTGGTCCCGCTTGACCTGAGCTCGAGTGCCTATGATTGACCTACGATGTTGGACTAGCCTAGGGTCTGATATTACTACTGGGGGAATGATCTTTCTTACAGTAGGAGGTGAGTTGAACTTCGGTCTCACACGTTCCACACTCCTGTCTGGGTCACAGATGGTTGTATCTAGGAGACTGTCTGACAAGTTTTGCTTGGTGTCAGACATGTTTGTTTGTACAGTTGAATGCCTACTGCTATGTTACAGTTAAAGCAAATCTAGTAATTCAGTATCAACTGATAGTCTAGTAATTAATTACCGATACCGCTACTCAGTGTAGCGTGATATATATATAATATATTAGAATACCGGTATGCTTATAGTATATATATAAGTATTATTACAGACTAGGTTTGTCACAGAATACCGGTATGTAATTCCAGCACAAATATATATAAATATATAATAGGCCTATCGTGAATACCGGTATACAGCTTACACTTATAGTATATATAAGTATAATTATGGACTAGAATTAATTACAGAATACCGGTATAATTTCAGCCTAAATTTATAGAAATAAATGTAGTAAGCCTATTGTAAATACCGGTATATCAATTATTTTAGAATAATTGAATTTCTGAATTTTAGGGGTTACTTGGTTACTTTAACTTACTTTATTACCTTTATTTAAGCAATAGTCCAACTGATATTGAGACCTAATTATTGTATGGCAGGCCTACTATTTATAAATCGTTTGAGTTGATTTATAATATATATATACCCGTTTAATGGGTTTTGTCAATATTTGAAATAAATGTTATTATTTCTGGGGGGAGTCACTACACAGAAGCTGTGCGCTCTCAGTGAAGTGCTGCTTGTTGGACACTAAAACAAATAATTCAAATTTACTTAAGTTACTTAATACTACAAATTACGTACAATTCGGGGTGAGATTACAATCTCTAAATAAACACAAAAATTACAAGTACGAATTTTTAGGGTCATTTTACAAGAAATCTACAAACCAGCCTAACAAAGGGTTAGAATATCTGGTTATTACAACGAACAGGGTACAACGGTATTTGAAAATAATAAGTAGTAGTAAATATACTGCGTTGTCCAGATAGGAAAAATACCACCGTCTGACGACTTATAGCCGTATCGCTATAAGTACTACGTTATGTATCACGGAGTATTCCTACCTAGAAGTTAATTACCGCGGTCTACCAGAACCAACGTGCCTATTAACCACTTTACAACACAAATACACTGCCTACACACTAATCACCTTCGGAAAGCACTGTACACTAAACCCTAAATTAGGTACAAGTACTTATACAACAAATAATCAGTAGTTAAAAATACTTGAACAGCTAAAAGAACCACGGTATCTGCTGGAGTGACCTGGGCACAAAATCACCAGTCTTTACTTACGCCAAGCAGCCCTGATGTAGTACCGGGGTTAATTTAACTATAACGGTATATATAACAAGCACAAGGAATAAACTTGGGAATATGAATGTTGCGAATAATCGCATAAACTCTGAATAATAAATATTACGCTACGTGTACAGACTACTCAAACAAAATGCAGACCAAATACTGACAGACTACTATCAAGCCTAAACAAACTACGGTATATGCAGACTCCGAAATGGTTAGTTAGTATGCGTTCTAACCGAGTAGGACGACTTATTCTTTCGAGGGGGTTTACCTCACAGCACTGGAAGCCCCTACGTTCCCAACTGGCACTTTATCGGACATACACTCTACACACACCGCGATCTCTTCAGACCCAACAACAGCCAGACAACAATCCAGCCTACAAATTATCTAAATAAGAAATATTACACTACCCATACAGACTACACAAACAAAGTACAGACCAAACGCTGGCAGACTACTATCAAGCCTAAATACACTACAGTATATGCAGACTCCGAAATGGTTAGTTAGTATGCGTTCCAACCGAGTAGAACGACTTATTCTTTTGAGGGGGTTTACCTCACAGCACTGGAAGCCCCTACGTTCCTAACTAGTACTTTTTCGGACATACGCCCTACACACACTACAGTCCCTTCAGACTTAACAACAGTCAGACAACAGTCCAGCCTACAAATTATCTGTACAATCTGCTCAGGCTTACATGCCTTCTGCTCAATATTGGCCTACAAAATAAATAAAACTTGACAGAAATAAGTAAAATCTCAATAAAAAACCAGGGCGGGCCCTCCCTGATTTAATATTAAAGCCTACTGGTATACAATATAAAAATCGAATAATACTGCTGTACCTGTACTGCTGTAGGTACCGGTCCGGGTGATTAGGTAGTCAGGCCTACTGGGTACCGGTTGGCCGGTACTTCAGCTTTATTGCCTACTGCAATACAGAAGCTATATCTGTTATTGTTCTTACCAGAACAATAGTAAACTGTATTTATTGCCTACACTGCAATCAGAATTAATAACTGTTACTGTTCGCGCTTTTAAGACCTTTGGCAGTTTAACCCGCCAAATCTATATGTCTTCTAGGTTATAAATCGACTTTAGCCTATGACAAGTATTTGACACAAATAAATCCAACATTAGCCGAAGCCAGTCTATGCGCGACCATTCACCCGCTGGATATACCCGGGAGACTGGATTCGGATGCTTTAATTTGATTGCGGTGCAGGCCTACCGTACTATTCGATTGATCGTTAATAAAATTCCTGACAAATATCATTCACTTTCGGGAAATATTAGCAGTTCCTTTAGGACGTGGCGCTCTATCTATATAAACAGAGCTATGGCTCACACTAAACACAACGGAATGGATTATAAGTTACACATAAGGCGCATTCTTTAGGAGATGCTTTGTTACGCGGACAAGCACATACAGACTATTGCACACCACGGCACACTGAATTGCCGATAGTCACTGATTTTAATCATATATAAAGAGAATAGCAACCGACATTTGTAGGGCCTATAAAATAGCATTCAATTCACTACAAACCACGATAATATAAGTCGCAATTGCTATATGTAACCGGTCTCTCTAACCTTAGTGTATCAAGAAGATCGGGGTTTCTGATTGTTTATCGTTATTCTCCAAATAACAATATGTAAACAACTGATACAATTAATAATAAACAGTAAATAGCAGTAAATAATGTGCAATACAGCAGTAGGTACCGTACCGTACCGTACCGTACCGTACCGTACCGTACCGTACCGTACCGTACCGTACCGTACCGTACCGTACCGTACCGTACCGTACCGTACCGTACCGTACCGTACCGTACCGTACCGTACCGTACCGTACCGTACCGTACCGTACCGTACCGTACCGTACTGTACCGTACCGTACCGTACCGTACCGTACCGTACCGTACCGTACCGTACCGTACCGTACCGTACCGTACCGTACCGTACCGTACCGTACCGTACCGTACCGTACCGTACCGTACCGTACCGTACCGTACCGTACCGTACCGTACCGTACCGTACCGTACCGTACCGTACCGTACCGTACCGTACCGTACCGTACCGTACCGTACCGTACCGTACCGTACCGGTAACAGTTATGTGTTCTTATAATTAAAGCCGTTCTAATGTTGGAATAATTCAGAATAATTCCATAGCCGATGTTCCAGGCTCTGGAAAAACCAACACACTGAACCCTGTGAGCTGTTGCTGGTAGGTTTCAACACAAAGAAGAAAAGCTCTCATTGGCAGAGCTCCATATTCCACAGATTCCACGAATGTCTAAATGCCGAACTATTCGGGTTTTTGCAGCCCTTAGCCAACACACAGGATGAATCACTCTGCTTGGTTGACCTTGCTCTGGTTGGTTGATCGAACAGAACAAAGAGGCCATACGTACAGCAAATCAGCCAATCAGCCGGTAGCTTGCATCATTTAAGTTAGGGAGTTTTTCTTTAGAGTATTTGAGCGCATTTAGGGAAACTGGATTGCGAAGCAAAAGGGCCAGTTATATCCCACAAAAGCTTTTACACATTGCTCTGACCAGTATAGGTTGTTATAATGAGCCCTGGATTCGTAGTTGACACTTGGATTATATATCAGTGGAATTTTCCATTAACCTTTACATTATATCGCCAATAAGGGAGATGCCTAACTTTAGGAATGTTGGTATTGGTCCGATGAAGAGGAGTTGGCTCATATGATGATTTGATTGGATGCCCCTATATTGGACAGGTTGGAAATCATTACACAACGTATTTGGGACAGGTAGGAATAATAGAAAGCAGCATATAATGACGAGAGCAATATATGAGATAGAGGTTACACATTTAACCTGATAACAACCATTACGATCAGAGAAAACATGCCTCATATTAACAAACATCCCCACTCCCTATCACTATTCTACTACTAACAGTTAAACAAAACACCCCCCCCCCCCCCCCCCCCCCCCCCCCCCCCCCCCCCCCCTATACTACTAACGTTAATAACCCCCACCCCTCACCCTCTATCACTATGTCTACTACTAACCATTAAACACCCCCCCCCCCCCCCTCACCCCACCACAAGGTCTACTACTAACCACTAACGGGTAGTTGTGCGTGGTTGAACCGCAGTGACTCATCCTCAGAGGATGTGGTGATTGGCGGGTTGACGCCTGTTGCATTATATATTCATTTTTAAAAAAGTTATGTTCTAGAACAGATATATTTTGTTATAGACTGATAGAACATTTTATAGAAAAAAATCTGGATTGTATTTAAAAGGCATGGAATCGTTCTAAAACGTGTTTAAAATCAATATAAAAAATTGTGAAAAAAAAATATTGTGAATAAATTTAAAATTTTGAAAATTTTTTTTATTGATTTTAAACACGTTTTAAAACGATTCCATGCGTTTTAAATAGAATCTAGATTTTTTTCGAAAAAATGTTCTAGAACCAAAAATATTCGTTCTAGAGCATGATTTTTTCTTAAAATGAATAGCTAACATGTTCTGGAACATTTTCTATACAAATAGTAATAAAAACTACCTACTACAAAATATTTATAGAGGGAAGTAGGTTGTCGGAATCAGTGTTGAAATTACTAGCTAAACCTACCTAAAACACTACAGCACTAGCTACCATAAAATTTAGTATTTTGCTTAACGAAGAAATTTCAATTACGACCGTTGACCAAATTGCAGCAAATGAAAATTTATAGAACTCTCCCCATATCAAAATAGTGTAAAAACACTGGCCTCTTTTTTTAAGGCCAAATCAACAACATGTTAGGCTGTATATATAGTAGGCAAGGACAACTATACTACGTAGTAGAGTTGTCCTTGATAGTACAGTAGTAGGCCATGATCAGACCGGCTTTATAACAGTCTGACAGTCCAGGAGTCAGACAGCGGCCACTCCTGCACTCGGTAGCTGCAGTGTAGCAGTCAGGCAGTAGCGTGTACTGTACAGGTGACAGGTGCAGAGGTGTACTGCTACTGCTGTACCGTACCGGCTGACCGGTGCATACCGTACAGCCGTACATTATTTAAGTATTTATTTACTGTTACTTCTGTCAGTCTGTCTGTACTTGTTCAATACTGCAATATGCCACGAATATACTGTGGTCATCTCCCTCCCGATGTCAGAGAAAGAGATCTAGATAAAACCTTCCGTTGTTTTGGGAGGATTCGTGATATTATTGTAAAGAATGGATTTGCTTTTGTGGTAAGTCAGTACCGGTACTGCATAACGGCTGCTCCATGCCATAAACCTAGTACCGGTACGGTAACTGAAATGTTTTGAAAATTGTGATTTTTCGCCCTACTGCCCTAAATGGCGTTTTCGTGGGTGGGCATAGAATTCAGCTGGCACAATCTTAAAGCCGTATCTGCAACCGGTGCTGATATATTACTATCCAGCCAGCTATCTACTATGCAATTCGAACTAACAATTCATACCCATTTTCCTCACTCAAAACACAGCAACTGCAAAATAATGCTAGTTATTGAGTTACTCAGTTACTGGGCTGCCAGGCTGCTGGGTTTTTAAAATGTATCAACTGAATGTAATCACTCGATTTTATTGTTGCAACGGTTGCAAAACCCAGTTTGTTGAAATATATGTTATATTCCCTTTCCCAAAATGTAGCAACTGCAATGCTGCAATGGGTTGCAGTTACTAGGTTTTGGTAAGTAGTTACTGGATTTTGGGAGCACAATACACAGCAATATCTGAATTGTGGTGAAGGTACTACAGTCAGACAGTACTAGGTTTTGGAAAAGTTTTCCCTGTTTAAATTTTGCAGAGTTTGATTTCCCAATACCTAGTAACTGTTAAGTTGCTGTTATTTTATTGTTCCAAAAATGTAATTCTAGAATGATTGAGTGGAGGGGTATTTAAATTGATCAATTAGTGTGATTTCATTATGTTCAGTTATTCATGGGTCGTACTAAATACTACAAAAAGCACAAAACAAGCACAAAAAAGCACAAAAAAGTAAAAAAAAAAGCACAAAAAAGTAAAAAAAAAAAAGCACAAAAAAACATTCTCACATCAAGAGACATGGGGGGGGGGGCGAAAATATGAGAGATATTGTTACAGACACACCCCCCCCCCCCCCCCCCCCACATACGAAGGTAACCCATACGCCTATATGATTGATTAATTTGCAACGTTCTGACCTACAGCAGTGGTTAAACCCAGGCAGGAACTGTGTTTCCAACAGACGCAGATATCGTAACCAAGGCAGTTCCGACCTAAGCGAGATTCTTGCAAGTATGACTATGACTAATATCATCATACTTGTCCTCAGACGTTATCAATCGCCCACTCGAGAGGTTCGGGAAGACCGTGATGTGATAATTGTACAGTATGTCGATTTATCGGTGAATAAAGGCATTCCAATAACAGAATAATCGCGATTTCGGTCAACACTGACATATCCAGTTTACAAGCGCCTATGCTGCGTCGCTACATCTCCCACATCGCTACATCGTTACAAGTAATTAACCAGAACGCTGATAAGTTGACATAATGTGACAATAACAAAGTCTATTACAGTATTATAAGTTCTATCCTGATATTTGAATTGAACCATCTTTACATTCTGACATTAGCCTGATATTGCACTAGGGTGCTCATGGTAGGGCTGTACCTGTAAGTGCTCGTGCTGGTACTCACTCACTGGCAGCTATATGACATGAAAGAATACTGGACATGTGATTATCCTTCCGGTAGCCTAGACACTACTGCACTACATGATATTGCTTCTATCATCTGTTCTATTACAAGCTCAATAAACAGCTATCAGTTTGATTTTTTGTCCTTTTTTTTACTTTTTTGTGCTTTTTTGTGCTTTTTTTTTACCTTTTTTGTGCTTTTTTGTGCTTTTTTTTGTGCTTTTCTTGATTTTTTTGTGCTTTTTTGTGCTTGTTTTGTGCTTTTTGTAGTATTTAGTAGGACCCGTTATTCATTGCAGCATTGACCCTTGGACAAACTGCAAACTACTGCCACATTGAACTATAGGCCTACAGGAAAATTCTCCGTGATGGCCTTCACATTAGTTTTGCAAGCCAAATTCGGATAAAAGTGGATTTTGTTTGGAAACCGATCTAAATGAAAGACCCTTGGATGAACAAACTACAAAAGAATATAGACGTCACTTATATATGGCATCTCTAGCTCACAATGAATATAGGCCTACCAAAGACACTAACAACTAACATCCAATCTAAACAAACTGCCGCTTACGTTATGGAAATGCAGAAGGTTCTGCAACTGCCCTACTGGGTATTGAAAATAAAAATAATTACACATTCAATAAGGATAGTTCTGGAAAACAAGACAGAACGAAATGCCAGCCCGCAAAAGCTAGAAAACCTTAACTGCGATTATTTCAGAACTAGACGGAAAGCACTTACTTACTAGGTTTTGGCATGGAGCAGCCGATTGGGCCTACGTATATACTGTTATAGTAGTTTGAGTAAGTTAGGCCCACGGGCTGACCGCCGGTAGTAAGAACAGAAGAATGTAGCGTACTACCACACCGGCAACAGGAAACATACAATTAAGTAGAACCTGCGTCTGTGCGTTGATAGACATATTGTACTTAATCCAACCGGAGAGCTCTAGAGCTGTACTGATATGATAATAATTATGAATAGTACATTTTCATTGGACGCTTAAAGGCTGTAAGGAGTGTAGTAAGGCTCACTCAATCGGTTCGTTAGGCCTACCGTAACACGTTCGTGGGGCCATCGTGCAGGATGAGGCTCAGTTATTAGATACAGATTAAAATTGAGCAATTCTATCCCAAAATCGGTACTTAAGAAATTTAAATAAATAATTAAGAAAATTTAACCAAAACCAATAAGAATACATCAAAGAAGAGAAGAAAGACCCCCCCCCCCCCCCCACCCTCCTTCAAGCGCCCTTTTAATCTGCACCACCCCAACCCACAAGGAGCATAGAGGATTAAAGGAAGGCAGATAAAGCAAGCTGACTTTACCTCTACACTATGTAGTGGATATGTCCTATTGATGTAATTACCTGTTGCCAAGTAGTGCTGAGGTGGTTGGACTATGGTTCCCAGCGCCAGTAGATATGCTAGGCAATATCAAGCATGCCAATGGATGGGGGAGCTGGACGTATAGAGACGGTGGCATTTTGATAACTTATTACGTTTAGATCAATTAAAAACACATTTCTTAAAGCAAATCTCTTGAACTAATTAAAAACTATAATGGAATGGGTTATGGGAATACATTTATATAATTTTGAAGTATAATTATTTAAATCTTATATATACTAGAAAATAATTAATATCCTTTAAGAGGCAGGTTGAAATTGCTGATTTTACCCTAATCAACTTAATTAACTAATTAACTATATTTATTACCCTATTATTGAGTTATTTTCCCGGTTATTTAACCCGCGGGCAGGAAACAACCCGAGGGCGAAGCCCGAGGGTGTTCCTGCCCAAGGGTTAAATAACCGGGAAAATAACTCAATAATAGGGTAATAAGTGTGTTATTCCCCATTATCTTCACTCACCTACGAGTAATTTTTTGCTAAGGATTCAAACATTTCTAAAAGGGTTTTGTTTGGGGGGAGTTGATTAAAAATGGGGCGTGGTATTTTTGGGGGGAAATAACTATGCATATATATTCTTATCACTATTTTGTTCAACATATTCAACGAATATGACTTATGGTAGACATTATTTCAGTAATCTTATTTTATGTCTATTATTTCAGTCATTTTTAATGCTTTCTTATGTGGCCTTTCTACAGTAGAGCAATAAATTTATTAAATTATGTATTTATATAGTAGGTGACAGCGTAAATGTTATAGCTCTATTTCTCAGATTTATTTCCCAGCTACAGATAAGGGGACTTTCGACGGAATAAAAGCGGGGTTGTAACAAGGGCGCATTTTTGCTTGCATCCGTAAATGATAGCTAAATGAGTACTGGCTTATCCACTGGGGAGTATAGTTCGAGGGGGCCCGCAATGGAAATAAGTCGCCTGACTTTGCAGGTAATCCCTGGCCTAACGGCCGAATAAAAATTTTCACTTTTTTTACTTTTGTGCCGATCCAGGGTAAAATCGACGCAGATAACAGCTGATCACTCCTAAAAATACAACTGTAACCTTTTCTATTGTCTTTAATTTATTGTTTTGGTTAGAATAATGTGCAATTGTAACACGCTCATTTCCCTTAATTTTTAATTTAACATTAAGACGAAATATGAATTCGCCGAGATGGGTCAAATTTCACTGTTTTAAATAATTCCTGCTCTCGAGTAGTGCTCAGATAATGTTATTCAATTAGATACTGTAGTATACTGTACCTAGAAATTAAGTGCACATTAAGGTATCAAATACTTTAACTATAACTGTGACTGCGGTGTAGTACTTTTGTTATTACAGTTTTACAGATTGGGGACTGACTCTTGACGCAGACAATATTAATCCGCGTAGCACTACATTTTTATTCCATAAATCATGTTTACCATGGCAACATTGTAGAGTTCTAGAACACAATATAAATATTATACACTATTCTAGAACGTAAATAAAATTAAAAATATAACGTTCTAGAACATATAGCTAGTTATTTTTCAATTTTAAAATAGCTAGAAATTTAAAAAAAATATAAAAAACTTTTTATTAATGTTTGGTACTGTAGTTTGGAAATTTTCAATATTCATTTAAATGTAATTTGAAATTTCTTAAAAAACTTTTTTTAATCTACTAGCTATTTTAATTAAAAAAAACTAGCTACCGGTATGTTAGAAATATACCAATTTTCAATATTCATTTATATGTATTCAGAAATTAATTTAAATACAATTATATTTAATTTACTAGCTATTTTTCAATTAATAAAAACTAGCTATATGTTCTAGAACGTAATATATTTTATTTTATTTATGTTCTAGAATAGTATATAATACGTTTCATTTGTTCTACAACTCTTTAACGTTGCCATAGTAACAATGATATATGTTTTAAAAATGTAGTGCTATAAGAAACTCTAGTCAAAACGGTATTCCTTCTAGAATAATATTTTTTCAAAAGGAACTACAGTATAAAACATTTAAATTATATATAAAAATTAACAAATGCTACGATAAAAAATTTATAGGGGAAAGTAGGAGAACGGAACCAGTAGCGTCGAAAATAATAGCTATGCTTATCTAAAACTTAGCTACCATAAAATTCAGTTGCTTGAATATGAAAGGGACATTTGATCATTGAAGGAATTTCTAGAACTCTCCTCATATTATCAGGTCTCAATCTTTAAAATCGGTTCCAGATTTACTATACCTCACTACCATCCACGTATGCAAGGCCTCTGTACATTACTGTCGCTGTCTTACGGGATCATCTGCTGACAACTCTGTAATAAGTTCTAAACAAAGTGGTTGTGAATTGTAACCATGGTAGCTAGTGGATGGAACCTATTAAGATGCGAATATTTTATATTTTATTATTATATTCTAATTGATTGGCTGTAACTAAGCTACCAAAAGCGGGATAGGATTAATAACTGGTTATTTTCCCTAGGGCGAATTCGGATATTTTTTTACATAGCCCACCATTGTATTGTTATTTTAAACAGTTTGTAATGGGGAATAACTGCTATTATCTTAGCTTCTCGAAGGCCACACGGAAATTCAACTTGGAAAATTTCTAAACTTTGGCCAGACTACATGTGTACCAAGTTTGGTTAAATTTCATTAACATTTGGCTGAGTTATTAACGTTTAAAATTTGGACACAACAGATCAACAGAACACGTTCGTGGGGACTTCGCGCAGCACGAGGCTCAGATATGAGACACAAATTTAAATTTAGAATATAATAAAGCAGTACTCGGTACTCGTCTTCATTGTAAGCCTTGTTGCGCTCGTCCTTATTTGTATTTAAATTTTTTTCCTAAACGCAGACTTGCGATCTTTATAACTATCGATGCGTTCAATAGCGAAGCCATGTGTTTTATAGGAGTATAGTCCTGTAGTCATCGCAGTACTCGTCTTCATTATAATCCTCGTTGTGCTCGTCCTCATTTGTATTTAAATATATTTCCTAAATGCATACTTGTGATCTTTATAACTATCGATGCGTTTAATATGCGAAGCCAGGTGTTTTATATGAGTATAGTCAACGCAGTACTCGTCTTCAGAATAATCCCCGTTGTGCTCATCCTGATTTGTATTTAAATATATTTCCTAAACGCAGACTGGCGATCTTTATAACTATCGATGCGTTCAGTATGCGAAGCCTGGTCTTTTATAGGAGTATAGTCAACGCAGTACTCGTCTTCATTACTGCCAGCCGGAAACTCGGAGCAATAGGCCTACTGCTTGTACAATGCGTGTCAATTTCAACACCGCCAGGCACTGGGTGATGGCAGAGTGAGATTAAAAAACCGAATTATTTCATCCTCGGTTACGGTTAGTCCAGTTTGCCCGTAGCGGCAGCGATACCGAAAGTCAAGGTAACAGACAGAGGCGGCCTTGGTCTGTTGGTGGTGAGTTCAGGAGTTGTTTGATTTCAATTCCAACACTTTTCTGGGCAGCTGGGTAGACTCTGGTGGTAGTGGGTACCTGAACTAAGAATGCCAGTAGTGCGGTAGTTCTGTAGTTAGCAGTTGCTTTGCTACCAGTCCGGTTCTATAGTCTGACAGTCGTAGGAGTAGGCAGGCAGGGCGGTACGGCGCCAACGGCAGAACGGACCCTCTAAACTAATTCAGGACCGCAGTCCAGCAGTCCGCACTACAGTGCATGGCTAATTAGGGCCTACAGAATTTGGCCTGTCCTGTACCAGTATACTGGTATATACCGGTACGTGATCTATAATCACTGCACCGGTACCGCGGTACCAGTCAGCCAGTACCGTAAAACACCGAACACAGTATGGTATTGCAGTATTGTCTGATTGCAGGATTCCTGATTCAGGGATTGAGTATAGTACCGGTACAGGCAGACAGGCCACAATGGTATTACTGTAATTTCGTAATTTGCCAGAAACCCAGCTGATTTAGTCACCTAGCAACCCGCTGATGTCAAGCATTATAATTTTGGATAAATAAATTTATTATAACTGTAAGACAGTTGCACTGGTGCTGACACAAATAAATCCAACATTAGCCGAAGCCAGTCTATGCGCGACCATTCACCCGCTGGATATACCCGGGAGACTGGATTCGGATGCTTTAATTTGATTGCAGTGCAGGCCTACCGTACTATTCGATTGATCGTTAATAAAATTCCTGACAAATATCATTCACTTTCGGGAAATATTAGCAGTTCCTTTAGGACGTGGCGCTCTATCTATATAAACAGAGCTATGGCTCACACTAAACACAACGGAATGGATTATAAGTTACACATAAGGCGCATTCTTTAGGAGATGCTTTGTTACGCGGACAAGCACATACAGACTATTGCACACCGCTGCACACTGAATTGCCGATGGTCACTGATTTTAATCATATATAAAGAGAATAGCAACCGACATTTGTAGGGCCTATAAAATAGCATTCAATTCACTACAAACCACGATAATATAAGTCGCAATTGCTATATGTAACCGGTCTCTCTAACCTTAGTGTATCAAGAAGATCGGGGTTTCTGATCGTTTATCATTATTCTCCAAATAACAATATGTAAACAACTGATACAAGTAATAACAAACAGTAAATAGCAGTAAATAATGTGCAATACAGCAGTAGGTACCATACCGTACCGTACCGTACCGTACCATACCGTACCGTACCGTACCATACCGTACCGTACCGTACCGGTAACAGTTATGTGTTCTTATAATTAAAGCCGTTCTAATGTTGGAATAATTCAGAATAATTCCATAGCCGATGTTCCAGGCTCTGGAAAAACCAACACACTGAACCCTGTGAGCTGTTGCAGGTAGGTTTCAACACAAAGAAGAAAAGCTCTCATTGGCAGAGCTCCATATTCCACAGATTCCACGAATGTCTAAATGCCGAACTATTCGGGTTTTTGCAGCCCTTAGCCAACACACAGGATGAATCACTCTGCTTGGTTGACCTTGCTCTGGTTGGTTGATCGAACAGAACAAAGAGGCCATACGTACAGCAAATCAGCCAATCAGCCGGTAGCTTGCATCATTCGAGTTAGGGAGTTTTTCTTTAGAGTATTTGAGCGCATTTAGGGAAACTGGATTGCGAAGCAAAAGGGCCAGTTATATCCCACAAAAGCTTTTACACATTGCTCTGTCCAGTATAGGTTGTTATAATGAGCCCTGGATTCGTAGTTGACACTTGGATTATATATCAGTGGAATTTTCCATTAACCTTTACATTATATCGCCAATAAGGGAGATGCCTAACTTTAGGAATGTTGGTATTGGTCCGATGAAGAGGAGTTGGCTCATATGATGATTTGATTGGATGCCCCTATATTGGACAGGTTGGAAATCATTACACAACGTATTTGGGACAGGTAGGAATAATAGAAAGCAGCATATAATGACGAGAGCAATATATGAGATAGAGGTTACACATTTAACCTGATAACAACCATTACGATCAGAGAAAACATGCCTCATATTAACAAACATCCCCACTCCCTATCACTATTCTACTACTAACAGTTAAACAAAACACCCCCCCCCCCCCCCCCCCCCCTATACTACTAACGTTAATAACCCCCACCCCTCACCCTCTATCACTATGTCTACTACTAACCATTAAACACCCCCCCCCCCCCTCACCCCACCACAAGGTCTACTACTAACCACTAACGGGTAGTTGTGCGTGGTTGAACCGCAGTGACTCATCCTCAGAGGATGTGGTGATTGGCGGGTTGACGCCTGTTGCATTATATATTCATTTTTAAAAAAGTTATGTTCTAGAACAGATATGTTTTGTTATAGACTGATAGAACATTTTATAGAAAAAAATCTGGATTGTATTTAAAAGGCATGGAATCGTTCTAAAACGTGTTTAAAATCAATATAAAAAATTGTGAAAAAAAAATATTGTGAATAAATTTAAAATTTTGAAAATTTTTTTTATTGATTTTAAACACGTTTTAAAACGATTCCATGCGTTTTAAATAGAATCTAGATTTTTTTCGAAAAAATGTTCTAGAACCAAAAATATTCGTTCTAGAACATGATTTTTTCTTAAAATGAATAGCTAACATGTTCTGGAACATTTTCTATACAAATAGTAATAAAAACTACCTACTACAAAATATTTATAGAGGGAAGTAGGTTGTCGGAATCAGTGTTGAAATTACTAGCTAAACCTACCTAAAACACTACAGCACTAGCTACCATAAAATTTAGTATTTTGCTTAACGAAGAAATTTCAATTACGACCGTTGACCAAATTGCAGCAAATGAAAATTTATAGAACTCTCCCCATATCAAAATAGTGTAAAAACACTGGCCTCTTTTTTTAAGGCCAAATCAACAACATGTTAGGCTGTATATATAGTAGGCAAGGACAACTATACTACGTAGTAGAGTTGTCCTTGATAGTACAGTAGTAGGCCATGATCAGACCGGCTTTATAACAGTCTGACAGTCCAGGAGTCAGACAGCGGCCACTCCTGCACTCGGTAGCTGCAGTGTAGCAGTCAGGCAGTAGCGTGTACTGTACAGGTGACAGGTGCAGAGGTGTACTGCTACTGCTGTACCGTACCGGCTGACCGGTGCATACCGTACATTATTTAAGTATTTATTTACTGTTACTTCTGTCAGTCTGTCTGTACTTGTTCAATACTGCAATATGCCACGAATATACTGTGGTCATCTCCCTCCCGATGTCAGAGAAAGAGATCTACAGTCTTGTTCACAATTAAAATCCATTCTTCAATCTCCATCAATCTTGGTCAATCTAGTCCCATAGAAAAATAATAGTTAGATTGATGAAATTGAACCTACTTTCAACTTCTTCAATCCAGACTTTCTGTCTAGATTGATCAGATTTAACCGATTGAAAATGTAGAGCCGAAGTATCCCTCTGTGCAGAGATGCCATGGGTTAGTAGGGCAGGCTTATCCATACCTAAAGGAATAAAGAGCAGGGCGGCTAGGCGGGTAGACTAAGCTCAAAGAGCAGGGCGGCTACTTCAAACATCTATAGGCCAGGCTACTATTGGAATCCCGCAGAGCTTGAGAGTGATTGACAGGCACAGTAACAATACAGATGGTGTATGGTGACTTTCTGAATTGCAGTTTCAGTACACCTGCCGTCTGCAGAAGTTATTGCCAAATTTCTCCTTTCCACTCCAACTCCATAAGTCAACATGGCATGGCCTTGTGTAACAAAGCCACTAATGAAATGGGCCGCACTTTTGCCGCCTAGTTGAATTAATAACATGTTGCCCTGTCAAGCCAGGAATGCCTTTATAAATTTAATCAAGCTACAGTCATACTGATAAATATTTTCCACTTTATATAAATAAACAAATTTAAAAGCAGAATCAATATTCTTAATTTTCTGAAACTAAAGAAACCGAATGTCCTAACATTCGTTTCTCAGTTAGTTTAACAGTTATGTCCTTGACGTCCAAACCTTTATTACTTTGTTTAACCGCTATATTCCACCATATTCGTTATATAGACTTGAGGCACCTGCTCCAATGAACCTCCGCCGCCCGGCCGATCGCCCGCTGGCCGTAGCGATCAGGGCTAATTGGATTGCAGGGAGTAGGAAATGCCCCCCCCCCCCCCCCCCACGTTTGGCCGCCACGCTCAGTAGGCCCCTCGCTTAGACAATAGTCTATGCAGCAAGAGGAAATTGATAAGTACAGTAGGAAAGACTTGTCTTTTCTGTGGGCCGCATACCCGCATGTATAGATAGAGAGATGTGCAGATGTGAGTGTAGGAAGTAAAGTTAGGCATGGGCGGGGGTGGTTACATTAGGTAGGTTAAATATGATTTTCACTCAGCGCAGTTCGCACTAAAGCGTCTATCCCTATCGATTATGTTGCCATTTTTTGTTACTTGTTCGTTTCCCACCCTCCCTTGCAATCAATATTAAAACAGACCCCTGCGCCCCTGCGAATGTTTGATAGATTAATTGTTACCTATATATAATATTCAAACAAAAAATAATTGTTCTTGTTCATAATTAATTATATTTATGGAATGATCTCTTTATTAGCTAGTCCAAATGTAATCAGTGAGTAAAACATTTAATTTGTAAAAGTTATAAATAATTATGCTTACTACATATACTTTATTTGCTTGCAAGTGCCCCATAATTATCTGATCCCTGCAATAATCTCTTTTAAACCAAGGCAACGGCTCTATTTTGGGGAGCCAACCATGTCCGCCTGTCAATCACTCAGTTGGCTAGAAACCTGCGGCGTCATGAAAGATATTTCCAGATTGATGAAATTGAGCAGATTGAACAGATTGAAGAATGGACTTTAATTGAGAACATAACTGTAGATAAAACCTTCCGTTGTTTTGGGAGGATTCGTGATATTATTGTAAAGAATGGATTTGCTTTTGTGGTAAGTCAGTACCGGTACTGCATAACGGCTGCTCCATGCCATAAACCTAGTACCGGTACGGTAACTGAAATGTTTTGAAAATTGTGATTTTTCGCCCTAAATGGCGTTTTCGTGGGTGGGCATAGAATTCAGCTGGCACAATCCAGCAATCTTAAAGCCGTATCTGCAACCGGTGCTGATATATTACTATCCAGCCAGCTATCTACTATGCAATTCGAACTAACAATTCATACCCATTTTCCTCACTCAAAACACAGCAACTGCAAAATAATGCTAGTTATTGAGTTACTCGGTTACTGGGCTGCCAGGCTGCTGGGTTTTTAAAATGTATCAACTGAATGTAATCACTCGATTTTATTGTTGCAACGGTTGCAAAACCCAGTTTGTTGAAATATATGTTATATTCCCTTTCCCAAAATGTAGCAACTGCAATGCTGCAATGGGTTGCAGTTACTAGGTTTTGGTAAGTAGTTACTGGATTTTGGGAGCACAATACAGCAATATCTGAATTGTGGTGAAGGTACTACAGTCAGACAGTACTAGGTTTTGGAAAAGTTTTCCCTGTTTAAATTTTGCAGAGTTTGATTTCCCAATACCTAGTAACTGTTAAGTTGCTGTTATTTTATTGTTCCAAAAATGTAATTCTGGAATGATTGAGTGGAGGGGTATTTAAATTGATCAATTAGTGTGATTTCATTATGTTCAGTTATTCATGGGTCGTACTAAATACTACAAAAAGCACAAAACAAGCACAAAAAAGCACAAAAAAGTAAAAAAAAAAGCACAAAAAAGTAAAAAAAAAAAGCACAAAAAAACATTCTCACATCAAGAGACATGGGGGGGGGGGCGAAAATATGAGAGATATTGTTACAGACACACCCCCCCCCCCCCCCCCCCCCACATACGAAGGTAACCCATACGCCTATATGATTGATTAATTTGCAACGTTCTGACCTACAGCAGTGGTTAAACCCAGGCAGGAACTGTGTTTCCAACAGACGCAGATATCGTAACCAAGGCAGTTCCGACCTAAGCGAGATTCTTGCAAGTATGACTATGACTAATATCATCATACTTGTCCTCAGACGTTATCAATCGCCCACTCGAGAGGTTCGGGAAGACCGTGATGTGATAATTGTACAGTATGTCGATTTATCGGTGAATAAAGGCATTCCAATAACAGAATAATCGCGATTTCGGTCAACACTGACATATCCAGTTTACAAGCGCCTATGCTGCGTCGCTACATCTCCCACATCGCTACATCGTTACAAGTAATTAACCAGAACGCTGATAAGTTGACATAATGTGACAATAACAAAGTCTATTACAGTATTATAAGTTCTATCCTGATATTTGAATTGAACCATCTTTACATTCTGACATTAGCCTGATATTGCACTAGGGTGCTCATGGTAGGGCTGTACCTGTAAGTGCTCGTGCTGGTACTCACTCACTGGCAGCTATATGACATGAAAGAATACTGGACATGTGATTATCCTTCCGGTAGCCTAGACACTACTGCACTACATGATATTGCTTCTATCATCTGTTCTATTACAAGCTCAATAAACAGCTATCAGTTTGATTTTTTGTCCTTTTTTTTACTTTTTTGTGCTTTTTTTGTGCTTTTTTTTTACCTTTTTTGTGCTTTTTTGTGCTTTTTTGTGCTTTTTTTTGTGCTTTTCTTGATTTTTTTGTGCTTTTTTGTGCTTGTTTTGTGCTTTTTGTAGTATTTAGTAGGACCCGTTATTCATTGCAGCATTGACCCTTGGACAAACTGCAAACTACTGCCACATTGAACTATAGGCCTACAGGAAAATTCTCCGTGATGGCCTTCACATTAGTTTTGCAAGCCAAATTCGGATAAAAGTGGATTTTGTTTGGAAACCGATCTAAATGAAAGACCCTTGGATGAACAAACTACAAAAGAATATAGACGTCACTTATATATGGCATCTCTAGCTCACAATGAATATAGGCCTACCAAAGACACTAACAACTAACATCCAATCTAAATAAACTGCCGCTTACGTTATGGAAATGCAGAAGGTTCTGCAACTGCCCTACTGGGTATTGAAAATAAAAATAATTACACATTCAATAAGGATAGTTCTGGAAAACAAGACAGAACGAAATGCCAGCCCGCAAAAGCTAGAAAACCTTAACTGCGATTATTTCAGAACTAGACGGAAAGCACTTACTTACTAGGTTTTGGCATGGAGCAGCCGATTGGGCCTACGTATATACTGTTATAGTAGTTTGAGTAAGTTAGGCCCACGGGCTGACCGCCGGTAGTAAGAACAGAAGAATGTAGCGTACTACCACACCGGCAACAGGAAACATACAATTAAGTAGAACCTGCGTCTGTGCGTTGATAGACATATTGTACTTAATCCAACCGGAGAGCTCTAGAGCTGTACTGATATGATAATAATTATGAATAGTACATTTTCATTGGACGCTTAAAGGCTGTAAGGAGTGTAGTAAGGCTCACTCAATCGGTTCGTTAGGCCTACCGTAACACGTTCGTGGGGCCATCGTGCAGGATGAGGCTCAGTTATTAGATACAGATTAAAATTGAGCAATTCTATCCCAAAATCGGTACTTAAGAAATTTAAATAAATAATTAAGAAAATTTAACCAAAACCAATAAGAATACATCAAAGAAGAGAAGAAAGACCCCCCCCCCCCCCCCCCACCCTCCTTCAAGCGCCCTTTTAATCTGCACCACCCCAACCCACAAGGAGCATAGAGGATTAAAGGAAGGCAGATAAAGCAAGCTGACTTTACCTCTACACTATGTAGTGGATATGTCCTATTGATGTAATTACCTGTTGCCAAGTAGTGCTGAGGTGGTTGGACTATGGTTCCCAGCGCCAGTAGATATGCTAGGCAATATCAAGCATGCCAATGGATGGGGGAGCTGGACGTATAGAGACGGTGGCATTTTGATAACTTATTACGTTTAGATCAATTAAAAACACATTTCTTAAAGCAAATCTCTTGAACTAATTAAAAACTATAATGGAATGGGTTATGGGAATACATTTATATAATTTTGAAGTATAATTATTTAAATCTTATATATACTAGAAAATAATTAATATCCTTTAAGAGGCAGGTTGAAATTGCTGATTTTACCCTAATCAACTTAATTAACTAATTAACTGCTATTATCTTAGCTTCTCGAAGGCCACACGGAAATTCAACTTGGAAAATTTCTAAACTTTGGCCAGACTACATGTGTACCAAGTTTGGTTAAATTTCATTAACATTTGGCTGAGTTATTAACGTTTAAAATTTGGACACAACAGATCAACAGAACACGTTCGTGGGGACTTCGCGCAGCACGAGGCTCAGATATGAGACACAAATTTAAATTTAGAATATAATAAAGCAGTACTCGGTACTCGTCTTCATTGTAAGCCTTGTTGCGCTCGTCCTTATTTGTATTTAAATTTTTTTCCTAAACGCAGACTTGCGATCTTTATAACTATCGATGCGTTCAATAGCGAAGCCATGTGTTTTATAGGAGTATAGTCCTGTAGTCATCGCAGTACTCGTCTTCATTATAATCCTCGTTGTGCTCGTCCTCATTTGTATTTAAATATATTTCCTAAATGCATACTTGTGATCTTTATAACTATCGATGCGTTTAATATGCGAAGCCAGGTGTTTTATATGAGTATAGTCAACGCAGTACTCGTCTTCAGAATAATCCCCGTTGTGCTCATCCTGATTTGTATTTAAATATATTTCCTAAACGCAGACTGGCGATCTTTATAACTATCGATGCGTTCAGTATGCGAAGCCTGGTCTTTTATAGGAGTATAGTCAACGCAGTACTCGTCTTCATTACTGCCAGCCGGAAACTCGGAGCAATAGGCCTACTGCTTGTACAATGCGTGTCAATTTCAACACCGCCAGGCACTGGGTGATGGCAGAGTGAGATTAAAAAACCGAATTATTTCATCCTCGGTTACGGTTAGTCCAGTTTGCCCGTAGCGGCAGCGATACCGAAAGTCAAGGTAACAGACAGAGGCGGCCTTGGTCTGTTGGTGGTGAGTTCAGGAGTTGTTTGATTTCAATTCCAACACTTTTCTGGGCAGCTGGGTAGACTCTGGTGGTAGTGGGTACCTGAACTAAGAATGCCAGTAGTGCGGTAGTTCTGTAGTTAGCAGTTGCTTTGCTACCAGTCCGGTTCTATAGTCTGACAGTCGTAGGAGTAGGCAGGCAGGGCGGTACGGCGCCAACGGCAGAACGGACCCTCTAAACTAATTCAGGACCGCAGTCCAGCAGTCCGCACTACAGTGCATGGCTAATTAGGGCCTACAGAATTTGGCCTGTCCTGTACCAGTATACTGGTATATACCGGTACGTGATCTATAATCACTGCACCGGTACCGCGGTACCAGTCAGCCAGTACCGTAAAACACCGAACACAGTATGGTATTGCAGTATTGTCTGATTGCAGGATTCCTGATTCAGGGATTGAGTATAGTACCGGTACAGGCAGACAGGCCACAATGGTATTACTGTAATTTCGTAATTTGCCAGAAACCCAGCTGATTTAGTCACCTAGCAACCCGCTGATGTCAAGCATTATAATTTTGGATAAATAAATTTATTATAACTGTAAGACAGTTGCACTGGTGCTGCACGAAGGCCCCAAGCAAATTCAACTTGGAAAATTTCTAAACTTTTGACAAACTATTTCAGTATTTGTCTACCAAGTTTGGTTACATTTCATCGAGGATTGATCGAGATATTAACGTTCAAAATTGGACACTGCAAAAAAAGCGACAGATCAGCAGAACGACAGGTTGTCTAATGGTACCCCTACGCTAAGGCTCACTCACTTCGTGGCTCGCCCCACAACAGAGCAACAGAACAACAGACACACCGATTGAGTTAGTGGTACCTGTATGCTAAGCTCGCTTACTTTCGTCGCGCGCCCCACACTGTGTAGGTGTAGGAGGGGAGTAGGCCTTCTGTGTATCGGTATTTATTCGGTTTATTTTAGGAATTCGAAGACAATCGGGACGCCGACGATGCTGTCTACGAGATGGACGGTCGCGAGATGCTCGGTGAACGTATCGTAGTGCAGCACGCGAAGGGGCCGGGTTGGGGGCGGGACCGAGATCCGGGGGCGCGTGAGAGCGAGTACGGGGGGCCGTACGGCGGGGGGGCCAGGCGGCCGGAGTACGGGGGGCGAGGGGGCTACAGAGGGGACTCGGGGGGCTACAGAGGCGACCGAGGGGGGCACCAAGGGGCCCGATCCACCGGGGGTTTGGATAAATACGGGCCCCCCACCAGGACCTCACATCGACTCATTGTACGGAATATGAGTAGCAGAATGAGTTGGCAGGTTAGAATAATGTGTAACTACGGTACTGCCTTATTCAGATGTTGCAGATATGTGATTCCAATCCAACATGTTGATTTTCTGTTTCCCTAGTGCGCGTATACACCATCTCCCTTAATACAACAACTTAATACAACTGACCCCTTAAAAAATTGTTGGTTGTATTAAGGGAGATGGTGTATACTCTTACTGTATACAGACAGAGTGCAGTATATGAAATTTGAATGTTTTGATTTATTATATTTTATTGTTTTAAACAAATCAACATAAATTATCTGTTTTCTCTATTTAAAGAATTTAATTAATTTATTATATTTTTCTATAATCAACTTCCTTTCAATTCGCGTTTGATCAAAAAGCTACTCGTTTCCAACTTTCGCAACTTAATTGGCGAACAACAAACTAATTTTTTGCTTTCGGGTTTTTACCCTTTTTATTTTTTGTTGGTTTTCCCATCCGGGTTCTTTTTCAGACGATAACTTTACGTCAACTATATACAATCAATCTTATAACATTATCTGTTATTAGAGGCCGATGAGGTTTTTTAACTTCTACTTTTGCTTTTCTTGTTTCTTAAACTTAAACTGTTTTAATTTTAATTAATTAAATGATACTTTTGTTGATCGTATCTTTTGTAAGTCTGTTTGCTATATTGTACTGGTAAATAATTACTTAATCTTTCTTGTCTGGAATTAATCGTAACTTATTACCAACATGTGTACCGGTATATTTATTTTATTCAATATTATCTCATTTACAGGTCAAAGCCCTTCAATCAATTGTTTAATTAATTATCAATAATGTTAATTATGATGTTTACCGTCATTATTCTTATCAACCCTCAAGTTTTATTTACGTTATACAAAGTTCTGACGAGCTGCCAATGTCCAGCACTATTGTGATGTCACCAACAATGACGTCATCATTTGGTAGTCAAGGCAACACAAATTCATGTAGAGGTCAATAATTGAGCGGACAATGACCATGCAGTCAGTTGAGAAGTAGTCCATTGAGTCAGTGTTAGACAGAACAGAACATACAACGCCACCAATCAATTGGTCACTTTTACCATCTCATTTGGGGTGTTGATGCAAGTCATTGAGGGTGTTAAGATGCAATTTCAGTGCCAATATCAACTATAAGACAGGTAATATAGTTCAACTTATGTCTGTCTAGGTGTTTCTGTTAAAAAAAAGACACTTAAAATTGAGTTTTAATTAGGTCCATAAAGTGTTTATGTCTCATGTTTATTTTATTTATTTCGACAAATCATGATTTAAGAGATACATGAATCTCGAATAATCTAAATCGGAGAATCGGCTGTAGGTAAATCAATTACAGATCTGTATTTCTTAAAAGGACCAAAAATTCAATATTAGAAATTTTAATGTCGGTTCGTGTATCACAACAAAGTGTTTTTATAACTACATCCCTTAATGCCATTATAACAACGGATGTTAAACAATTATTTTTTTTTATAGAACGAGAACCTGTCATATTATTTGGCAGAAACTCAAAGTTCTTAACAATTCATTATTATTTTATGTAACTTTCACAAACTACAGTACCTACTTTGGTTTGTTTTATATTATTGTTCGTTTTTGCAGCTTGCAGATCGAATATGGGTTGCAGCATGTTAATTAACTTATATTCTCAGCTGAAAGTTCTTTAGAACTAATGATATGATAAATAAATTAAATTAACAGAAGAAACACATGTCATGTATTATTAATAGGCAAATATGACAAAGAGAGGATTCTAGAATTACTTATCAACTATAAGAAAGACTTAGTTTCGGTTCTGGGTATCAAGGGGAACTGCTATTTAAATTTTTGTTAATTGAATTATTCTGAATTGATACAGTTACTGCACATTTCTGCATTGCTGCATGTTTCTTATTATCTTAGATTCTGTTAAACATTGTATCCTCTAGGATCTCAAAGACTTTGTTAGGAAGGAGGGCGAAGTCACATATGCCGAGGCTCACAAGATCCGTAATGAAGGCATCGTTGAGTTCGAAACTCGTAACGATTTAGTCGCCGTTCTAAAGAATTTAAATGGCATCGAAGTGAATGGGAGAGTTATAGAGTTTATAGAAGATCAACCGTAAGTTGGTTGTGTTCCTAGGGTTTTAGTGAATAGGAGAGTTAGTATATATATGGACTGTGTTACTAACACATTCGATTTTTGACGTATTTATCAATGTATCTGTTACAGGGGTTCCAGGAGTGCATCACGATCGCGTTCTAGATCTTATCGCAGGTAAGTTCAATAATTTATTAATGTGAGAATCATCTGAGGAGACGGCAACAGTCGCCATATTATATCAGTTACACATCTAATAGCTAAGATCTATGAGATATATAAATCAATTAAATAACTTGTTCTTTACAGGCAAACAATCTTAACTCCATTCCAATTCAGTTTGCGTAAAATGTACTTTACAGCTGATGCTGATCAGGTGATCATATGCACTACTGAAAATTATAAATAGGTAGAGTTATTTATACATTATGTAAAAAAATAATGTTTTTTATATTCGAAACTCAAATTTAGCTACCGAAATTTTGGTAAAAACATTCGTATTATTAGATAATATTTAAAAATTGAATTTCCATTTGAATTTATTTATTGAAATTAAATCCCAATGAAACATAATTTAATTTATTATCATCTTCATTCAAAATCAAAAGAAATGATTTAAAAAATATAAAACTCAATATTAATAATTATTAGTAGTCTGATCGCGTTAAATATATTGCCGAGTAATAATAAATTATTACAATCATGACCGGAAAGAGTACATAAATAATACTAGAGACGGGCCTAGCGGCCCGTGAAGCAAGTCGTAGGAGACAGTACAAGTCAAGTAAAAGCTTTTTATTCTTGTCTGATAATCAATTAGTGTGAGGGAAGTCCCGGTGGTGTACGAGAAATTTTCTAGACAACTTCAAACCATAACTAGAAAGCCAGCAAGCTGGCTGGAGGGAGCCCGGGGGAAGAATTCTAGCCAAGACTATTACAAAGAACTATGTCAGTCAGCAGTAAGTAAACTAAACAATTGTCTAAACTGTAAGGCGTGAGGCTAGCTGACTTTGTGGCTCGCCCCACATGATAAAAAATGCAACTTAGCTACCACTAACAAAAATATAATATGAAGCAAATAATTTCATTATCAAGAACGTTTACAAGATATAAGATACGATTACCGAATATCTATAAAAAATCCCATGATGCACAACCAAATAAATAACAACGAATAGAGCCAAATAACAAATTTAGTTTCCTTCTATAGGTATTACCCCGTCGTCAAGCGGAATATCTCTTCCCAGTGAATCCTATGTGAATATGTAATATATTATATAGGCGGTAGGCCAGAGCGGGCTCCTTAAATACATGCAACTACTGTATTATACTATATAGGTCAACTACTTTGTGTACCTAAAATTCATGCTCCTGATCCAACCCCTAACATAGCAGTGAGTAACCTTATTGTAGATATACCCTTAGGAAGCACTGGGAGAGCAATCAGCTTATGGGGTAATACATTAGAAACCAACAGCTTATGTGTGAGTAAACATTGACTTTCCTTATAGCCTACTAGTAAAACTTGGCAACCAACACGTTTTACTATGACTGTGTAGAACATATTAAGCCATATTTCATCATGAACACCAGCTGTTATTTTACCATTGCTTTTAATTTTGCGACAAAATAATGTCAAAAAACTAAATATATCGAATACCACACATAGAATCGATCTGAAATTTTGTAACGCGATTATGAACCACCAAAGCAATGTACTTGTAAAATTTCATCAAAATCGCCAGGCAGGAAGTGCCTGAACCTGGATAATTATCAGTCAGTCAGTGTCAGTCAATGTAATGTATCCTGAAGATTCTTACAGTAAGTATCCCGCTGTCAAGCGGGCTCCTAATAATTATGTTGTAATCATCTAATGAATTATAAAGCTGGTGTGATGATAGAAGATAGAGAGCAGTTAGCGAAATGATTATTTTGTTCTATCGGATAGAGTAGTCGGAGTCTCAGAGAGGAGTCGAGGTGTCAATTGATTAATAACAATAACAGCAGTTGTCATGAATTTAATACAATCGCGCACAAGAAGTGATAAGACAAATTCGTTCTTATTTTTGTAATAAATAAAACAAGTTGAGATGTTTCAATATAAACCGCGATTAACAATTTACACTGTTCAAAGTAAACCACGATATTAATTAAATACAACAATTATAATATTATTATTATAACAGATTTTTATATTTCAAACTACTAGTGACGGGCCTAGCGGCCCGATAAGGAACCGACTTTTTATTTTAAATAAAAGAGACAACGAGAATTAGTATAGAACTAATAATTATGTAAAAATACAATCATATTTCATACAATAATTATTAATAAATTCGATCTATTATTAGTTGCTCAATTCTAGAACAAAATCGACCTGCAACTAGTGAAGACCTCGTTTTGGAATTTAGAAACCACGCTGGTGCGATGCGCGATATCGTTTTTAGTTAATAAATTGAAAACTCCATCAATTCATGTGCAACCAGTAATAAGAAATCGCGATAAATGTAATTAAATAAAAATTATTCTAGAAAAATTTTCCTCAAAAAGTATGAAGTCTTGTCATTGGTGACGCGAAACTAGGCTAATGAGATTCAGGATATTGCGTTTAATATAAAAATCGAAAACGCTATCGAATTCCGTAAAGGCGTTAATAAAATACTGCAACTTTTTTGAAATTTGTAAAATTCTAGAACTAGAAAAAATTAAATTTTGAACGGCGCTGTTTGGGGTTTCGAAACATGGATAGGCTGAAAGAGGACATCGAATTAAGTTGAAAAATGAAAACCCCATCGAATTTGGACAACGCGTTCCGGAGTTATAGCGGATCGAAAAAAGTTGACCCCCCCCCCCCCCAGTCGCCAAAAATTTACAGTAATTTAAAATTTTGCAAAAAAAATTTTTTGCGTTATTTTTGATGGCGAATCGATTGGCAGTACTGGCTACGAAAAAATTTTTTTTGAAATTTTTGGTCAGAAAAAAAAACATGGAAAAAGTATATTTGTGGCTGGCCACGAGAAAAGGGACCTTATGTCGCAAAACCTGATTCTGAGATAATCGCGTTTAAAGTTTCCCTCTATTTTTGAACAAATTTAATTGGATTATCAATTTAGAAATGTATAAAACGATGAGGGAAATTCAAATTGGTTCTGATATTCAATATACCTAGGAAATAACTAATTACGGGAAGCAATATAAGATGTTGCAGTGTTGTATATAACACTGTCTTAGGGTTTTCATGTCTTAATTTAGGACTGTAATAAATTGTAATTGTACTACTGTAATATGTAGGTACTGTAGGCCTACAGTTATTTTTTAAATGCAATATGGCTGTCATTTTCTTAATTAATCTTCGTTAGTTCTTACATTTTGTAATCCCAATAAAGAATTCAAAATACAAATAATTTTAAATTTTGTTAAAAAAATTTATCTTTTTGAAAAAATTTTAAATTAAAAAAAAAATTTTTTGGTTTCATGTTTTTATGAAAATTTTGCAATATTTTTGTTAAAATAGTTCATGAACAATATTAGTTTCAAATTGTTAAAAGTTGTATAAAAAGCCGAATAACATTGAGCTGCCTAACTATATAGTAAGAATTGTTATGATATTATTAATATTTTCCATTTTTTTTTAATAATCGCTTATTACAGTATAACCGCTATTAATAAAATTTTTTTTGCTACCCGATTCACCTTGACATAAATCGCTATAACTTTTTTTTGGAAATAGATATTGAGACACCGTTTTTTTTGTTAAAATCTCTGGAAAATTCTGCATCTCATAGGCCTAATAACTCAAAATCGACATCCGGTGACATAAGGTCCCTTTTCTCGTGGCCAGCCACATTTTTAAAAAGATTTCATGTCTTTGCCTATGGTCAGAGAATGATCCAACTCTGTAACTTGGCAATCGCTCAAATCCATTCAGCTGAATGGCACAGTAGAGTAAACTAAAGTAAATTCCCTATACAATGTTCTGAAGGGGAGACTGATCCAACAATAAAACATTTTCTGAAGGGGAGACTGACAGAGAGTAATCAAACAATAAAACATTTTGCAATAATGTTGGCATTAATGTAGCCGATACACTGTATACCTAATAGTCATTCAGCAGGGGGAAGAGTTATTCAGCTGAGGCGGTAATAGATTGCAAACTAAACCAACCAGTTGGCAGCCTCATCGATTTATACTAAGCCTGTGTAGAACCACAAACTAAATCAACCAGTTAATATTTGCTTTGACAAGAGTGTCCTAGGGCCTAAACAAACAGTATGGGTGTACTAAGTACAATAATCTTGGCAACCTCATCGATTTATACTAAGCCTTGTGTAGAAATGCATTACATAAGCCATTTTTCATCAGGACACCAGCTGTCATTGGTGTTATTTTACCATTGCGCCTATGGCGTTTTTTCGTTTATGTCTATTTTTCGAGCCCACGGCTCATGGACGAAATAGCGAAACATACCAGGGACCTTAGAATCGCGGTATCTAGCCGCTGTGAAAATTTCATCAAAATCGTTAGAGTAGTTTTGGCTGTAGATCAGCCAGCCAGTCTCGAGCAATTCTTACAGTAATGAACCTCTCGGTTTAGTTTTGGCTGTAGATCAGCCAGCCAGTCTCGAGCAATTCTTACAGTAATGAACCTCTCGGTTCCTAACTAGTGACGGGCCTAGCGGCCCGATAAGGAACCGACTTTTTATTTCAAATAAAAGAGACAACGAGAATTAGTATAGAACTAATAATTATGTAAAAATACAATCATATTTCATACAATAATTATTAATAATTTCGATCTATTATTAGTTGCTCAATTCTAGAACAAAATCGACCTGCAACTAGTGAAGACCTCGTTTTGGAATTTCGAAACCACGCTGGTGCGATGCGCGATATCGTGTTTAGTTAATGAATTGAAAACTCCATCAGTTCATGTGCAACCAGTAATAAGAAATCGCGATAAATGTAATTAAATAAAAATTATTCTAGAAAAATTTTCCTCAAAAAGTATGAAGTCTTGGCATTGGTGACGCGAAACTAGGCTAGTGAGATTCAGGATATTGCGTTTAATATAAAAATAGAAAACGCAATCGAATTCCGTAAAGGCGTTAATAAAATACTGCAACTTTTTTGAAATTTGTAAAATTCTAGAACTAGAAAAAAATAATTTTTGAACGGCGCTGTTTGGGGTTTCGAAACATGGATAGGCTGAAAGAGGACATCGAATTAAGTTGAAAAATGAAAACCCCATCGAATTTGGACAAAGCGTTCCGGAGTTATAGCGGATCGAAAAAAATTTACCCCCCCCCAGTCGCCAAAAATTTACAGTAATTTAAAATTTTGCAAAAAAAATTTTTTGCGTTATTTTTGATGGCGAATCGATTGGCAGTACTGGCTACGAAAATTTTTTTTTGAAATTTTTGGTCAGAAAAAAAAACATGGAAAAAGTATATTTTTTAAAAGATTTGATGTCTTTGCCTATGGTCAGAGAATGATCCAACTCTGTAACTTGGCAATCGCTCAAATCCATTCAGCTGAATGGCACAGTAGAGTAAACTAAAGTAAATTCCCTATACAATGTTCTGAAGGGGTGACTGACAGAGAGTAATCCAACAATAAAACATTTTGCAATAATGTTGGCATTAATGTAGCCAACTCACTGTGTACGTAACAGTCATTCAGCTTACATTAGCAGAGTGAGATATTCCCATAGATGGCATTGGGAAGAGTAATTCAGCTGAGGCGATATTAGATTTCAAACTAAACCAACCAGTTAATAATGTTTGCTTTGACAGAGAGTGGTGGCCTATACAAACAGTATGGGTGTACTGAGTATAATAATCTTGGCAACCTCATCGATTTATTACTAAGCCTTCTGTAGAAATGCATTACATAAGCCATTTTTCATCAGGACACCAGCTGTCATTGGTGTTATTTTACCATTGCGCCTATGGCGTTTTTTCGTTTATGTCCATTTTTCGAGCCCACGGCTCATGGACGAAATAGCGGAACATACCAGGGACCTTAGAATCGCGGTATCTAGCCGCTGTGAAAATTTCATCAAAAGAATCGCGGTATCTAGCCGCTGTGAAAATTTCATCAAAATCGTTAGAGTAGTTTTGGCTGTAGATCAGTCAGTCAGCCAGTCAGCTAACAATTCTTACAGTAATGAACCTCTCGGTTCCTAACTAGTGACGGGCCTAGCGGCCCGATAAGGAACCGACTTTTTATTTCAAATAAAAGAGACAACGAGAATTATTATAGAACTAATAATTATGTAAAAATACAATCATATTTCATACAATAATTATTAATAAATTCGATCTATTATTAGTTACTCAATTCTAGAACAAAATCGACCTGCAACTAGTGAAGACCTCGTTTTGGAATTTCGAAACCACGCTGGTGCGATGCGCGATATCGTGTTTAGTTAATAAATTGAAAACTCCATCAATTCATGTGCAACCAGTAATAAGAAATCGCGATAAATGTAATTAAATAAAAATTATTCTAGAAAAATTTTCCTCAAAAAATATGAAGTCTTGGCGTTGGTGACGCGAAACTAGGCTAGTGAGATTCAGGATATTGCGTTTAATATAAAAATCGAAAACGCTATCGAATTCCGTAAAGCCGTTAATAAAATACTGCAACTTTTTTGAAATTTGTAAAATTCTCGAACTGGAAAAAATTAATTTTTGAACGGCGCTGTTTGTGGTTTGGAAACATGGATAGGCTGAAAGAGGACATCGAATTAAGTTGAAAAATGAAAACCCCATCGAATTTGGACAAAGCGTTCCGGAGTTATAGCGGATCGAAAAAAATTGACCCCCCCCCAGTCGCCAAAAATTTACAGTAATTTAAAATTTTGCAAAAAAAATTTTTTGCGTTATTTTTGATGGCGAATCGATTGGCAGTACTGGCTACGAAAAATTTTTTTTTGAAATTTTTGGTCAGAAAAAAAAACATGGAAAAAGTATATTTTTAAAAAGATTTGATGTCTTTGCCTATGGTCAGAGAATGATCCAACTCTGTAACATGGCAATCGCTCAAATCCATTCAGCTGAATGGCACAGTAGAGTAAACTAAAGTAAATTCCCTATACAATGTTCTGAAGGGGTGACTGACAGAGAGTAATCCAACAATAAAACATTTTGCAATAATGTTGGCATTAATGTAGCCAACTCACTGTGTACGTAACAGTCATTCAGCTTACATTAGCAGAGTGAGATATTCCCATAGATTGCATTGGGAAGAGTAATTCAGCTGAGGCGATATTAGATTTCAAACTAAACCAACCAGTTAATAATGTTTGCTTTGACAGAGAGTGGTGGCCTATACAAACAGTATGGGTGTACTGAGTATAATAATCTTGGCAACCTCATCGATTTATTACTAAGCCTTCTGTAGAAATGCATTACATAAGCCATTTTTCATCACGACACCAGCTGTTATTGGTGTTATTTTACCATTGCGCCTATGGCGTTTTTTCGTTTATGTCTATTTTTCGAGCCCACGGCTCATGGACGAAATAGCGGAACATACCAGGGACCTTATAATCGCGGTATCTAGATGCTGTGAAAATTTCATCAAAATCGTTAGAGTAGTTTTGGCTGTAGATCAGTCAGTCAGCCAGCCAGCCAGTCTCGAGCAATTCTTACAGTAATGAACCTCTCGGTTCCTAACTAGAGACGGCGTCAAGACGCCGTTAAGCAAGTCGGAAGTCATCAATCAAATATAAATTCCCTCAACAATGTTTACCTATGGTCAGAATGGAAGGGCTATTTACCTATGGTCAGAGAGAGATCCCACTCTGTAATTTGGCAATTGCTCAAATTCATTCAGTTGAATGGCACAGTAGAGTGAACTAAACTAAATTCCCTCAACAATGTTTGGCTATGGTCTGAAAGAACTAACAGTCATTCAGCTTGCACAATGTCAATCACCTACAGTATAAAACATTTAGAATGCCACAGTGTGTATCCTGATACAGATAATAAGCAGTGATATATATATTTCAAACTATAATGTTAGTGTTAGCCTTACACAGTATCAGTATGAGGCTGAGTAAACATTCCACCTTATAAGCATACTGCCTCCACAGAATTAATGTTGGCCGAAAGATTTAAAAATAAAACAATTATTATTATAAATACAGTGCAATCCAATAGTACCCAACACACTGTGTAACTAACAGTCAATCAGCTTACACGTCAATTAACATAGAAGAGAGAGTAACCTTGTAGATCGCCATAGAAAGCATTGGGAAGAGTTATTCAGCTGAGGCTGTAATAGCCGGCTAACCCAGTGAATGATTATAAAGTTGGCACTGTATGTACTTCCTTGTTAGGTGGCTCCCTATAGAATAGCAAACCAACCAGTTGATGTTTGTTTGCACAGAGTGGTTGGTAGGGCCTAAACAAACAGTATGGGTGTACTGAGTACAATAATCTTGGCAACCTCATCGATTTATACTAAGCCTTGTGTAGAATTGCATTACATAAGCCATTTTCCATCAGAACACCAGCTGTCATGGGTGTTATTTTACCATTGCGCCTATGGCGTTTTTTTCGTTTATCTCTATTTTTCGAGCCCAGAGGCTATGGACGGAGTAGCCGATCATGCCAGGGACCTTAGAATCGCGGTATCTAGATGCTGTGAAAATTTCATCAAAATCGTTAGAGTAGTTTTGGCTGTAGATCAGCCAGCCAGCCAGCCAGCCAGTCAGCCAGCCAGCCAGCCAGCCAGTCAGTCAGTCAACAATTCTTACAGTAATCAAGTCTAACGACTTGCTAACTAGAGACGGCGTCAAGACGCCGTTAAGCAAGTCGGAAGTCATCAATCAAATATAAATTCCCTCAACAATGTTTACCTATGGTCAGAATGGAAGGGCTATTTACCTATGGTCAGAGAGAGATCCCACTCTGTAATTTGGCAATTGCTCAAATTCATTCAGTTGAATGGCACAGTAGAGTGAACTAAACTAAATTCCCTCAACAATGTTTGGCTATGGTCTGAAAGAACTAACAGTCATTCAGCTTGCACAATGTCAATCACCTACAGTATAAAACATTTAGAATGCCACAGTGTGTATCCTGATACAGATAATAAGCAGTGATATATATATTTCAAACTATAATGTTAGTGTTAGCCTTACACAGTATCAGTATGAGGCTGAGTAAACATTCCACCTTATAAGCATACTGCCTCCACAGAATTAATGTTGGCCGAAAGATTTAAAAATAAAACAATTATTATTATAAATACAGTGCAATCCAATAGTGCCCAACACACTGTGTAACTAACAGTCAATCAGCTTACACGTCAATTAACATAGAAGAGAGAGTAACCTTGTAGATCGCCATAGAAAGCATTGGGAAGAGTTATTCAGCTGAGGCTGTAATAGCCGGCTAACCCAGTGAATGATTATAAAGTTGGCACTGTATGTACTTCCTTGTTAGGTGGCTCCCTATAGAATAGCAAACCAACCAGTTGATGTTTGTTTGCACAGAGTGGTTGGTAGGGCCTAAACAAACAGTATGGGTGTACTAAGTATAATACTCTTGGCAACCTCATCTATTTAATACTAAGCCTTGTGTAGAATTGCATTACATAAGTCATTTTTCATCAGGACACCAGCTGTCATGGGTGTTATTTTACCATTGCGCCTATGGCGTTTTTTTCGTTTATCTCTATTTTTCGAGCCCAGAGGCTATGGACGGAGTAGCCGATCATGCCAGGGACCTTAGAATCGCGGTATCTAGATGCTGTGAAAATTTCATCAAAATCGTTAGAGTAGTTTTGGCTGTAGATCAGCCAGCCAGCCAGCCAGCCAGTCAGCCAGCCAGCCAGCCAGTCAGTCAGTCAACAATTCTTACAGTAATCAAGTCTAACGACTTGCTAATAATGTTAGCCTTATGGAGAATCATTATGAGGCTGAGTAAACTTTCAGCCATATAAGCATACAGCCTCCACAGTATTAATGTTGGCACAAAGATTTCAAAATAAAAAGAAGTCAATTTAGCTTGCACGTAAATTAATTAACATAGCAAGGATGCATTGGGAAGAGTTATTCAGCTGAGAATGTAATAGCCAGCTACACCAGTTAATGTTTTTTTTTTATTACTGTCTGGGTTGTAGTAGAATAGAGTGATAATAAAACTTGGCAGAGAAAGTACTTCTTTGTTAGTTTCCCTTCCTATTTAATGCATTACCAGGCCATCTCTATACATTTTTCATTAGTGCCAGCTGGTGTTTTATCATTGCGCCTATGGCAATTTCGTGTTTTGGGGCTATTTTTCGTAATAAAACAATTTGAGATATTTCAATTTAAACCGCGATTTCACAAGTACCCATAGAAATCTATTTTCATGGTCCATGAAAAATATCATCAAAATAGCGCCGTTTTTGCTCTAGGTCAGTAGTCTGTAGCCAGTAGTCAGTAGCTTTTTTTTTCTTACAGTAATCAAGTCTAACGACTTGCTAATTATATCCAGCATGTCAATGAGTATCAATAATTAAATGTAATATGTATTTAAAAATTAAATGTCAACTCCAGTTACAAATTAAAATCAATTTACAATGAATTTACAAATTCAGTTCTATATCAATTTTGTTCCCCCGAACCACCACTACTGTTTCCAATACCAATTTCAATTATGGCATCATAATGTTCATGGATTTAAAGAGTTCTCTGCAAAATTGAAAAAATTCAAAACTCCAGCTTCCGATGCCTTTTCAACAAGCGAACAAAATATATATAGCCCTGGAACGGAATTAATTAAGGACAAAAACAAAAATACCAACTATCGCCGCATATCGTAAATAATTGCCACATAATATGTGGCAATTATTTACGATATGCGTCGATATATAAACCAATCAGATTAATGTTCAGTTTACTCTGTTAGACAGGGAGTGTAGGGGACTGGAATAAATAAACCAATCAGATTAATGTTCAGTTTACTCTATTAGAGCGGGAGTGTAGGGGACTGGAATAAATAAACCAATCAGATTAATGTTCAGTTTACTCTATTAGAGCGGGAGTGTAGGGGACTGTGACTGGAATAAATAAACCAATCAGATTAATGTTCAGTTTACTCTATTAGAACGGGAGTGTAGGGGACTGTGACTGGAATAAATAAACCAATCAGATTAATCCCACTCTAATAGAGTAAACTGAACATTAATCTGATTGGTTTATTTATTCCAGTCACAGTCCCCTACACTCCCGTTCTAATAGAGTAAACTGAACATTAATCTGATTGGTTTATTTATTCCAGTCCCCTACACTCCCGTTCTAATAGAGTAAACTGAACATTAATCTGATTGGTTTATTTATTCCAGTCACAGTCCCCTACACTCCCGTTCTAATAGAGTAAACTGAACATTAATCTGATTGGTTTATTTATTCCAGTCACAGTCCCCTACACTCCCGTTCTAACAGAATAAACTGAACATTAATCTGATTGGTTTATTTATTCCAGTCACAGTCCCCTACACTCCCGCTCTAATAGAGTAAACTGAACATTAATCTGGTTGGTTTATTTATTCCAGTCACAGTTCCCTACACTCCCGTTCTAATAGAGTAAACTGAACATTAATCTGATTGGTTTATTTATTCCAGTCCCCTACACTCCCGCTCTAATAGAGTAAACTGAACATTAATCTGATTGGTTTATTTATTCCAGTCACAGTCCCCTACACTCCCGTTCTAACAGAATAAACTGAACATTAATCTGATTGGTTTATTTATTCCAGTCACAGTCCCCTACACTCCCGTTCTAATAGAGTAAACTGAACATTAATCTGATTGGTTTATTTATTCCAGTCACAGTCCCCTACACTCCCGTTCTAACAGAATAAAATGAACATTAATCTGATTGGTTTATTTATTCCAGTCACAGTCCCCTACACTCCCGTTCTAATAGAGTAAACTGAACATTAATCTGATTGGTTTATTTATTCCAGTCCCCTACACTCCCGTTCTAATAGAGTAAACTGAACATTAATCTGATTGGTATATTTATTCCAGTCCTCTACACTCCCGTTCTAATAGAGTAAACTGAACATTAATCTGATTGGTTTATTTATTCCAGTCACCTACACTCCCGTTCTAATAGAGTAAACTGAACATTAATCTGATAGGTTTATTTATTCCAGTCACAGTCCCCTACACTCCCGTTCTAACAGAGTAAACTGAACATTAATCTGATTGGTTTATTTATTCCAGTCACAGTCCCCTACACTCCCGCTCTAATAGAGTAAACTGAACATTAATCTGATTGGTTTATTTATTCCAGTCCCCTACACTCCCGTTCTAATAGAGTAAACTGAACATTAATCTGATTGGTTTATTTATTCCAGTCACAGTCCCCTACACTCCCGTTCTAATAGAGTAAACTGAACATTAATCTGATAGGTTTATTTATTCCAGTCACAGTCCCATACACTCCCGTTCTAATAGAGTAAACTGAACATTAATCTGATTGGTTTATTTATTCCAGTTCCCTACACTCCCGTTCTAATAGAGTAAACTGAACATTAATCTGATTGGTTTATTTATTCCAGTCACAGTCCCATACAGGGCCTACACTCCCGCTCTAATAGAGTAAACAGAACATTAATCTGATTGGTTTATTTATTCCAGTCCCCTACACTCCCGCTCTAATAGAGTAAACTGAACATTAATCTGATTGGTTTATTTATTCCAGTCCCCTACACTCCCGCTCTAATAGAGTAAACTGAACATTAATCTGATTGGTTTATTTATTCCAGTCACAGTCCCCTACACTCCCGCTCTAATAGAGTAAACTGAACATTAATCTGATTGGTTTATTTATTCCAGTCCCCTACACTCCCGTTCTAATAGAGTAAACTGAACATTAATCTGATTGGTTTATTTATTCCAGTCACAGTCCCCTACACTCCCGTTCTAATAGAGTAAACTGAACATTAATCTGATTGGTTTATTTATTCCAGTCACAGTCCCCTACACTCCCGTTCTAATAGAGTAAACTGAACATTAATCTGATTGGTTTATTTATTCCAGTCACAGTCCCCTACACTCCCGTTCTAATAGAGTAAACTGAACATTAATCTGATTGGTTTATTTATTCCAGTCACAGTCCCATACACTCCCGTTCTAATAGAGTAAACTGAACATTAATCTGATTGGTTTATTTATTCCAGTCCCCTACACTCCCGCTCTAATAGAGTAAACAGAACATTAATCTGATTGGTTTATTTATTCCAGTCCCCTACACTCCCGCTCTAATAGAGTAAACTGAACATTAATCTGATTGGTTTATTTATTCCAGTCACAGTCCCCTACACTCCCGTTCTAATAGAGTAAACTGAACATTAATCTGATTGGTTTATTTATTCCAGTCCCCTACACTCCCGCTCTAATAGAGTAAACAGAACATTAATCTGATTGGTTTATTTATTCCAGTCCCCTACACTCCCGCTCTAATAGAGTAAACTGAACATTAATCTGATTGGTTTATTTATTCCAGTCACAGTCCCCTACACTCCCGCTCTAATAGAGTAAACTGAACATTAATCTGATTGGTTTATTTATTCCAGTCCCCTACACTCCCGTTCTAATAGAGTAAACTGAACATTAATCTGATTGGTTTATTTATTCCAGTCACAGTCCCCTACACTCCCGTTCTAATAGAGTAAACTGAACATTAATCTGATTGGTTTATTTATTCCAGTCACAGTCCCCTACACTCCCGTTCTAATAGAGTAAACTGAACATTAATCTGATTGGTTTATTTATTCCAGTCACAGTCCCCTACACTCCCGTTCTAATAGAGTAAACTGAACATTAATCTGATTGGTTTATTTATTCCAGTCCCCTACACTCCCGCTCTAATAGAGTAAACAGAACATTAATCTGATTGGTTTATTTATTCCAGTCCCCTACACTCCCGTTCTAATAGAGTAAACTGAACATTAATCTGATTGGTTTATTTATTCCAGTCCCAGTCCCCTACACTCCCGCTCTAATAGAGTAAACTGAACATTAATCTGATTGGTTTATTTATTCCAGTCACAGTCCCCTACACTCCCGCTCTAATAGAGTAAACTGAACATTAATCTGATTGGTTTATTTATTCCAGTCCCCTACACTCCCGCTCTAATAGAGTAAACTGAACATTAATCTGATTGGTTTATTTATTCCAGTCCCCTACACTCCCGCTCTAATAGAGTAAACTGAACATTAATCTGATTGGTTTATTTATTCCAGTCACAGTCCCCTACACTCCCGCTCTAATAGAGTAAACTGAACATTAATCTGATTGGTTTATTTATTCCAGTCACAGTCCCCTACACTCCCGTTCTAATAGAGTAAACTGAACATTAATCTGATTGGTTTATTTATTCCAGTCACAGTCCCCTACACTCCCGTTCTAATAGAGTAAACTGAACATTAATCTGATTGGTTTATTTATTCCAGTCACAGTCCCCTACACTCCCGTTCTAATAGAGTAAACTGAACATTAATCTGATTGGTTTATTTATTCCAGTCCCAGTCCCCTACACTCCCGTTCTAATAGAGTAAACTGAACATTAATCTGATTGGTTTATTTATTCCAGTCACCTACACTCCCGCTCTAATAGAGTAAACTGAACATTAATCTGATTGGTTTATTTATTCCAGTCCCCTACACTCCCGTTCTAATAGAGTAAACTGAACATTAATCTGATTGGTTTATTTATTCCAGTCACAGTCCCATACACTCCCGTTCTAATAGAGTAAACTGAACATTAATCTGATTGGTTTATTTATTCCAGTCACAGTCCCCTACACTCCCGTTCTAATAGAGTAAACTGAACATTAATCTGATAGGTTTATTTATTCCAGTCACAGTCCCCTAAACTCCCGTTCTAATAGAGTAAACTGAACATTAATCTGATTGGTTTATTTATTCCAGTCACAGTCCCCTACACTCCCGTTCTAATAGAGTAAACTGAACATTAATCTGATTGGTTTATTTATTCCAGTCCCCTACACTCCCGCTCTAATAGAGTAAACAGAACATTAATCTGATTGGTTTATTTATTCCAGTCCCCTACACTCCCGCTCTAATAGAGTAAACTGAACATTAATCTGATTGGTTTATTTATTCCAGTCACAGTCCCCTACACTCCCGTTCTAATAGAGTAAACTGAACATTAATCTGATTGGTTTATTTATTCCAGTCACAGTCCCCTACACTCCCGTTCTAATAGAGTAAACTGAACATTAATCTGATTGGTTTATTTATTCCAGTCACAGTCCCATACACTCCCGTTCTAATAGAGTAAACTGAACATTAATCTGATTGGTTTATTTATTCCAGTCCCCTACACTCCCGCTCTAATAGAGTAAACAGAACATTAATCTGATTGGTTTATTTATTCCAGTCCCCTACACTCCCGCTCTAATAGAGTAAACTGAACATTAATCTGATTGGTTTATTTATTCCAGTCACAGTCCCCTACACTCCCGTTCTAATAGAGTAAACTGAACATTAATCTGATTGGTTTATTTATTCCAGTCACAGTCCCCTACACTCCCGTTCTAACAGAGTAAACTGAACATTAATCTGATTGGTTTATTTATTCCAGTCACAGTCCCCTACACTCCCGCTCTAATAGAGTAAACTGAACATTAATCTGATTGGTTTATTTATTCCAGTCCCCTACACTCCCGTTCTAATAGAGTAAACTGAACATTAATCTGATTGGTTTATTTATTCCAGTCCCCTACACTCCCGTTCTAACAGAGTAAACTGAACATTAATCTGATTGGTTTATTTATTCCAGTCACAGTCCCCTACACTCCCGTTGTAATAGAGTAAACTGAACATTAATCTGATTGGTTTATTTATTCCAGTCACAGTCCCCTACACTCCCGTTCTAATAGAGTAAACTGAACATTAATCTGATTGGTTTATTTATTCCAGTCACAGTCCCCTACACTCCCGTTCTAATAGAGTAAACTGAACATTAATCTGATTGGTTTATTTATTCCAGTCACAGTCCCATACACTCCCGTTCTAATAGAGTAAACTGAACATTAATCTGATTAGTTTATTTATTCCAGTCCCCTACACTCCCGCTCTAATAGAGTAAACTGAACATTAATCTGATTGGTTTATTTATTCCAGTCACAGTCCCCTACACTCCCGTTCTAATAGAGTAAACTGAACATTAATCTGATTGGTTTATTTATTCCAGTCACAGTCCCATACACTCCCGTTCTAATAGAGTAAACTGAACATTAATCTGATTGGTTTATTTATTCCAGTCCCCTACACTCCCGCTCTAATAGAGTAAACAGAACATTAATCTGATAGGTTTATTTATTCCAGTCACAGTCCCCTACACTCCCGCTCTAATAGAGTAAACTGAACATTAATCTGATTGGTTTATTTATTCCAGTCCCCTACACTCCCGCTCTAATAGAGTAAACTGAACATTAATCTGATTGGTTTATTTATTCCAGTCACAGTCCCCTACACTCCCGTTCTAATAGAGTAAACTGAACATTAATCTGATTGGTTTATTTATTCCAGTCACAGTCCCCTACACTCCCGTTCTAATAGAGTAAACTGAACATTAATCTGATTGGTTTATTTATTCCAGTCACAGTCCCCTACACTCCCGTTCTAATAGAGTAAACTGAACATTAATCTGATTGGTTTATTTATTCCAGTCCCAGTCCCCTACACTCCCGTTCTAATAGAGTAAACTGAACATTAATCTGATTGGTTTATTTATTCCAGTCACCTACACTCCCGCTCTAATAGAGTAAACTGAACATTAATCTGATTGGTTTATTTATTCCAGTCCCCTACACTCCCGTTCTAATAGAGTAAACTGAACATTAATCTGATTGGTTTATTTATTCCAGTCACAGTCCCATACACTCCCGTTCTAATAGAGTAAACTGAACATTAATCTGATTGGTTTATTTATTCCAGTCACAGTCCCCTACACTCCCGTTCTAATAGAGTAAACTGAACATTAATCTGATAGGTTTATTTATTCCAGTCACAGTCCCCTAAACTCCCGTTCTAATAGAGTAAACTGAACATTAATCTGATTGGTTTATTTATTCCAGTCACAGTCCCCTACACTCCCGTTCTAATAGAGTAAACTGAACATTAATCTGATTGGTTTATTTATTCCAGTCCCCTACACTCCCGCTCTAATAGAGTAAACAGAACATTAATCTGATTGGTTTATTTATTCCAGTCCCCTACACTCCCGCTCTAATAGAGTAAACTGAACATTAATCTGATTGGTTTATTTATTCCAGTCACAGTCCCCTACACTCCCGTTCTAATAGAGTAAACTGAACATTTATCTGATTGGTTTATTTATTCCAGTCACAGTCCCCTACACTCCCGTTCTAATAGAGTAAACTGAACATTAATCTGATTGGTTTATTTATTCCAGTCCCCTACACTCCCGTTCTAATAGAGTAAACTGAACATTAATCTGATTGGTTTATTTATTCCAGTCACAGTCCCCTACACTCCCGTTCTAATAGAGTAAACTGAACATTAATCTGATTGGTTTATTTATTCCAGTCACAGTCCCCTACACTCCCGTTCTAACAGAATAAACTGAACATTAATCTGATTGGTTTATTTATTCCAGTCACAGTCCCCTACACTCCCGCTCTAATAGAGTAAACTGAACATTAATCTGATTGGTTTATTTATTCCAGTCCTCTACACTCCCGTTCTAATAGAGTAAACTGAACATTAATCTGATTGGTTTATTTATTCCAGTCACCTACACTCCCGTTCTAATAGAGTAAACTGAACATTAATCTGATAGGTTTATTTATTCCAGTCACAGTCCCCTACACTCCCGTTCTAACAGAGTAAACTGAACATTAATCTGATTGGTTTATTTATTCCAGTCACAGTCCCCTACACTCCCGTTCTAACAGAGTAAACTGAACATTAATCTGATTGGTTTATTTATTCCAGTCACAGTCCCCTACACTCCCGCTCTAATAGAGTAAACTGAACATTAATCTGATTGGTTTATTTATTCCAGTCCTCTACACTCCCGTTCTAATAGAGTAAACTGAACATTAATCTGATTGGTTTATTTATTCCAGTCACCTACACTCCCGTTCTAATAGAGTAAACTGAACATTAATCTGATAGGTTTATTTATTCCAGTCACAGTCCCCTACACTCCCGTTCTAACAGAATAAACTGAACATTAATCTGATTGGTTTATTTATTCCAGTCACAGTCCCCTACACTCCCGCTCTAATAGAGTAAACTGAACATTAATCTGATTGGTTTATTTATTCCAGTCCTCTACACTCCCGTTCTAATAGAGTAAACTGAACATTAATCTGATTGGTTTATTTATTCCAGTCACCTACACTCCCGTTCTAATAGAGTAAACTGAACATTAATCTGATAGGTTTATTTATTCCAGTCACAGTCCCCTACACTCCCGTTCTAACAGAGTAAACTGAACATTAATCTGATTGGTTTATTTATTCCTGTCACAGTCCCCTACACTCCCGCTCTAATAGAGTAAACTGAACATTAATCTGATTGGTTTATTTATTCCAGTCCTCTACACTCCCGTTCTAATAGAGTAAACTGAACATTAATCTGATTGGTTTATTTATTCCAGTCACCTACACTCCCGTTCTAATAGAGTAAACTGAACATTAATCTGATAGGTTTATTTATTCCAGTCACAGTCCCCTACACTCCCGTTCTAATAGAGTAAACTGAACATTAATCTGATTGGTTTATTTATTCCAGTCACCTACACTCCCGTTCTAATAGAGTAAACTGAACATTAATCTGATAGGTTTATTTATTCCAGTCACAGTCTCCTACACTCCCGTTCTAATAGAGTAAACTGAACATTAATCTGATTGGTTTATTTATTCCAGTCACAGTCCCCTACACTCCCGTTCTAATAGAGTAAACTGAACATTAATCTGATTGGTTTATTTATTCCAGTCACAGTCCCCTACACTCCCGTTCTAATAGAGTAAACTGAACATTAATCTGATTGGTTTATTTATTCCAGTCACAGTCCCCTACACTCCCGTTCTAATAGAGTAAACTGAACATTAATCTGATTGGTTTATTTATTCCAGTCACAGTCCCATACACTCCCGTTCTAATAGAGTAAACTGAACATTAATCTGATTGGTTTATTTATTCCAGTCACAGTCCCCTACACTCCCGCTCTAATAGAGTAAACTGAACATTAATCTGATTGGTTTATTTATTCCAGTCACAGTCCCCTACACTCCCGTTCTAATAGAGTAAACTGAACATTAATCTGATTGGTTTATTTATTCCAGTCACAGTCCCATACACTCCCGTTCTAATAGAGTAAACTGAACATTAATCTGATTGGTTTATTTATTCCAGTCCCCTACACTCCCGCTCTAATAGAGTAAACAGAACATTAATCTGATTGGTTTATTTATTCCAGTCCCCTACACTCCCGCTCTAATAGAGTAAACTGAACATTAATCTGATTGGTTTATTTATTCCAGTCACAGTCCCCTACACTCCCGTTCTAATAGAGTAAACTGAACATTAATCTGATTGGTTTATTTATTCCAGTCACAGTCCCCTACACTCCCGTTCTAATAGAGTAAACTGAACATTAATCTGATTGGTTTATTTATTCCAGTCACAGTCCCCTACACTCCCGTTCTAATAGAGTAAACTGAACATTAATCTGATTGGTTTATTTATTCCAGTCACAGTCCCATACACTCCCGTTCTAATAGAGTAAACTGAACATTAATCTGATTGGTTTATTTATTCCAGTCCCCTACACTCCCGCTCTAATAGAGTAAACAGAACATTAATCTGATTGGTTTATTTATTCCAGTCCCCTACACTCCCGCTCTAATAGAGTAAACTGAACATTAATCTGATTGGTTTATTTATTCCAGTCACAGTCCCCTACACTCCCGTTCTAATAGAGTAAACTGAACATTAATCTGATTGGTTTATTTATTCCAGTCACAGTCCCCTACACTCCCGTTCTAATAGAGTAAACTGAACATTAATCTGATTGGTTTATTTATTCCAGTCCCCTACACTCCCGCTCTAATAGAGTAAACTGAACATTAATCTGAATGGTTTATTTATTCCAGTCACAGTCCCATACACTCCCGTTCTAATAGAGTAAACTGAACATTAATCTGATTGGTTTATTTATTCCAGTCCCCTACACTCCCGCTCTAATAGAGTAAACTGAACATTAATCTGATTGGTTTATTTATTCCAGTCACCTACACTCCCGCTCTAATAGAGTAAACTGAACATTAATCTGATTGGTTTATTTATTCCAGTCACAGTCCCCTACACTCCCGTTCTAATAGAGTAAACTGAACATTAATCTGATTGGTTTATTTATTCCAGTCACAGTTCCCTATACACTCCCGCTCTAATAGAGTAAACTGAACATTAATCTGGTTGGTTTATTTATTCCAGTCCCCTACACTCCCGTTCTAATAGAGTAAACTGAACATTAATCTGATTGGTTTATTTATTCCAGTCCCATACACTCCCGCTCTAATAGAGTAAACTGAACATTAATCTGATAGGTTTATTTATTCCAGTCCCCTACACTCCCGCTCTAATAGAGTAAACTGAACATTAATCTGATTGGTTTATTTATTCCAGTCACAGTCCCCTACACTCCCGTTCTAATAGAGTAAACTGAACATTAATCTGATTGGTTTATTTATTCCAGTCCCATACACTCCCGCTCTAATAGAGTAAACTGAACATTAATCTGATTGGTTTATTTATTCCAGTCACAGTCCCCTACACTCCCGTTCTAATAGAGTAAACTGAACATTAATCTGATTGGTTTATTTATTCCAGTCCCCTACACTCCCGTTCTAATAGAGTAAACTGAACATTAATCTGATAGGTTTATTTATTCCAGTCACAGTTCCCTACACTCCCGCTCTAATAGAGCAAACTGAACATTAATCTGATAGGTTTATTTATTCCAGTCACCTACACTCCCGTTCTAATAGAGTAAACTGAACATTAATCTGATAGGTTTATTTATTCCAGTCCCCTACACTCCCGTTCTAATAGAGTAAACTGAACATTAATCTGATAGGTTTATTTATTCCAGTCACAGTCCCCTACACTCCCGCTCTAATAGAGTAAACTGAACATTAATCTGATTGGTTTATTTATTCCAGTCCCCTACACTCCCGCTCTAATAGAGTAAACTGAACATTAATCTGATTGGTTTATTTATTCCAGTCACAGTCCCCTACACTCCCGTTCTAATAGAGTAAACTGAACATTAATCTGATTGGTTTATTTATTCCAGTCACAGTCCCCTACACTCCCGTTCTAATAGAGTAAACTGAACATTAATCTGATTGGTTTATTTATTCCAGTCCCCTACACTCCCGCTCTAATAGAGTAAACTGAACATTAATCTGATTGGTTTATTTATTCCAGTCACAGTCCCCTACACTCCCGTTCTAATAGAGTAAACTGAACATTAATCTGATTGGTTTATTTATTCCAGTCACAGTCCCCTACACTCCCGTTCTAATAGAGTAAACTGAACATTAATCTGATTGGTTTATTTATTCCAGTCCCCTACACTCCCGCTCTAATAGAGTAAACTGAACATTAATCTGATTGGTTTATTTATTCCAGTCACAGTCCCCTACACTCCCGTTCTAATAGAGTAAACTGAACATTAATCTGATTGGTTTATTTATTCCAGTCCCCTACACTCCCGTTCTAATAGAGTAAACTGAACATTAATCTGATTGGTTTATTTATTCCAGTCCCCTACACTCCCGTTCTAATAGAGTAAACTGAACATTAATCTGATTGGTTTATTTATTCCAGTCCCCTACACTCCCGTTCTAATAGAGTAAACTGAACATTAATCTGATTGGTTTATTTATTCCAGTCCCCTACACTCCCGCTCTAATAGAGTAAACTGAACATTAATCTGATTGGTTTATTTATTCCAGTCACAGTCCCCTACACTCCCGTTCTAATAGAGTAAACTGAACATTAATCTGATTGGTTTATTTATTCCAGTCACAGTCCCCTACACTCCCGCTCTAATAGAGTAAACTGAACATTAATCTGATTGGTTTATTTATTCCAGTCCCCTACACTCCCGTTCTAATAGAGTAAACTGAACATTAATCTGATTGGTTTATTTATTCCAGTCACAGTTCCCTACACTCCCGCTCCAATAGAGCAAACTGAACATTAATCTGATTGGTTTATTTATTCCAGTCACCTACACTCCCGTTGTAATAGAGTAAACTGAACATTAATCTGATTGGTTTATTTATTCCAGTCACAGTTCCCTCACTCCCGCTCCAATAGAGCAAACTGAACATTAATCTGATTGGTTTATTTATTCCAGTCACCTACACTCCCGTTGTAATAGAGTAAACTGAACATTAATCTGATTGGTTTATTTATTCCAGTCACAGTCCCCTACACTCCCGTTCTAATAGAGCAAACTGAACATTAATCTGATTGGTTTATTTATTCCAGTCACCTACACTCCCGCTCTAATAGAGTAAACTGAACATTAATCTGATTGGTTTATTTATTCCAGTCACAGTCCCCTACACTTCCGTTCTAATAGAGTAAACTGAACATTAATCTGATTGGTTTATTTATTCCAGTCCCCTACACTCCCGTTGTAATAGAGTAAACTGAACATTAATCTGATAGGTTTATTTATTCCAGTCACAGTCCCCTACACTCCCGCTCTAATAGAGTAAACTGAACATTAATCTGATTGGTTTATTTATTCCAGTCCCCTACACTCCCGTTCTAATAGAGTAAACTGAACATTAATCTGAATGGTTTATTTATTCCAGTCACAGTCCCCTACACTCCCGCTCTAATAGAGTAAACTGAACATTAATCTGATTGGTTTATTTATTCCAGTCCCCTACACTCCCGTTCTAATAGAGTAAACTGAACATTAATCTGATAGGTTTATTTATTCCAGTCACAGTCCCCTACACTCCCGCTCTAATAGAGCAAACTGAACATTAATCTGATAGGTTTATTTATTCCAGTCACCTACACTCCCGTTGTAATAGAGTAAACTGAACATTAATCTGATTGGTTTATTTATTCCAGTCACAGTTCCCTACACTCCCGTTCTAATAGAGTAAACTGAACATTAATCTGATAGGTTTATATATTCCAGTCATAGTCCCCTACACTCCCGCTCTAATAGAGTAAACTGAACATTAATCTGATTGGTTTATTTATTCCAGTCCCCTATACTCCCGTTCTAATAGAGTAAACTGAACATTAATCTGATAGGTTTATTTATTCCAGTCACAGTCCCCTACACTCCCGTTCTAATAGAGTAAACTGAACATTAATCTGATAGGTTTATTTATTCCAGTCCCCTACACTCCCGCTCTAATAGAGTAAACTGAACATTAATATGATAGGTTTATTTATTCCAGTCACAGTCCCCTACACTCCCGTTCTAATAGAGTAAACTGAACATTAATCTGATTGGTTTATTTATTCCAGTCCCCTACACTCCCGTTCTAATAGAGTAAACTGAACATTAATCTGATAGGTTTATTTATTCCAGTCACAGTCCCCTACACTCCCGTTCTAATAGAGTAAACTGAACATTAATCTGATTGGTTTATTTATTCCAGTCCCCTACACTCCCGCTCTAATAGAGTAAACTGAACATTAATCTGATTGGTTTATTTATTCCAGTCCCCTACACTCCCGTTCTAATAGAGTAAACTGAACATTAATCTGATTGGGTTTATTTATTCCAGTCCCCTACACTCCCGTTCTAATAGAGTAAACTGAACATTAATCTGATTGGTTTATTTATTCCAGTCACAGTCCCCTACACTCCCGTTCTAATAGAGTAAACTGAACATTAATCTGATTGGTTTATTTATTCCAGTCCCCTACACTCCCGCTCTAATAGAGTAAACTGAACATTAATCTGATTGGTTTATTTATTCCAGTCCCCTACACTCCCGCTCTAATAGAGTAAACTGAACATTAATCTGATTGGTTTATTTATTCCAGTCCCCTACACTCCCGGTCTAATAGAGTAAACTGAACATTAATCTGATTGGTTTATTTATTCCAGTCCCCTACACTCCCGTTCTAATAGAGTAAACTGAACATTAATCTGATTGGTTTATTTATTCCAGTCCCAGTCCCCTACACTCCCGCTCTAATAGAGTAAACTGAACATTAATCTGATTGGTTTATTTATTCCAGTCCCCTACACTCCCGGTCTAATAGAGTAAACTGAACATTAATCTGATTGGTTTATTTATTCCAGTCCCCTACACTCCCGTTCTAATAGAGTAAACTGAACATTAATCTGATTGGTTTATTTATTCCAGTCCCCTACACTCCCGCTCTAATAGAGTAAACTGAACATTAATCTGATTGGTTTATTTATTCCAGTCACAGTCCCCTACACTCCCGTTCTAATAGAGTAAACTGAACATTAATCTGATTGGTTTATTTATTCCAGTCCCCTACACTCCCGCTCTAATAGAGTAAACTGAACATTAATCTGATTGGTTTATTTATTCCAGTCACAGTCCCCTACACTCCCGCTCTAATAGAGTAAACTGAACATTAATCTGATTGGTTTATTTATTCCAGTCCCCTACACTCCCGTTCTAATAGAGTAAACTGAACATTAATCTGATTGGTTTATTTATTCCAGTCCCCTACACTCCCGTTCTAATAGAGTAAACTGAACATTAATCTGATTGGTTTATTTATTCCAGTCCCCTACACTCCCGTTCTAATAGAGTAAACTGAACATTAATCTGATTGGTTTATTTATTCCAGTCCCCTACACTCCCGCTCTAATAGAGTAAACTGAACATTAATCTGATTGGTTTATTTATTCCAGTCCCCTACACTCCCGTTCTAATAGAGTAAACTGAACATTAATCTGATTGGTTTATTTATTCCAGTCCCCTACACTCCCGTTCTAATAGAGTAAACTGAACATTAATCTGATTGGTTTATTTATTCCAGTCCCCTACACTCCCGCTCTAATAGAGTAAATTGAACATTAATCTGATTGGTTTATTTATTCCAGTCCCCTACACTCCCGTTCTAATAGAGTAAACCGAACATTAATCTGATAGGTTTATTTATTCCAGTCACAGTCCCCTACACTCCCGTTCTAATAGAGTAAACTGAACATTAATCTGATAGGTTTATTTATTCCAGTCACAGTCCCCTACACTCCCGCTCTAATAGAGCAAACTGAACATTAATCTGATTGGTTTATTTATTCCAGTCCCCTACACTCCCGCTCTAATAGAGTAAACTGAACATTAATCTGATTGGTTTATTTATTCCAGTCCCCTACACTCCCGCTCTAATAGAGCAAACTGAACATTAATCTGATTGGTTTATTTATTCCAGTCCCCTACACTCCCGCTCTAATAGAGTAAACTGAACATTAATCTGATTGGTTTATTTATTCCAGTCACAGTCCCCTACACTCCCGCTCTAATAGAGTAAACTGAACATTAATCTGATTGGTTTATTTATTCCAGTCCCCTACACTCCCGTTCTAATAGAGTAAACTGAACATTAATCTGATTGGTTTATTTATTCCAGTCACAGTTCCCTACACTCCCGCTCTAATAGAGCAAACTGAACATTAATCTGATTGGTTTATTTATTCCAGTCACCTACACTCCCGCTCTAATAGAGTAAACTGAACATTAATCTGATTGGTTTATTTATTCCAGTCACAGTCCCCTACACTCCCGCTCTAATAGAGTAAACTGAACATTAATCTGATAGGTTTATTTATTCCAGTCCCCTACACTCCCGTTCTAATAGAGTAAACTGAACATTAATCTGATAGGTTTATTTATTCCAGTCCCCTACACTCCCGTTCTAATAGAGTAAACTGAACATTAATCTGATAGGTTTATTTATTCCAGTCACAGTCCCCTACACTCCCGCTCTAATAGAGCAAACTGAACATTAATCTGATAGGTTTATTTATTCCAGTCCCCTACACTCCCGCTCTAATAGAGCAAACTGAACATTAATCTGATTGGTTTATTTATTCCAGTCCCCTACACTCCCGTTCTAATAGAGTAAACTGAACATTAATCTGATTGGTTTATTTATTCCAGTCCCCTACACTCCCACTCTAATAGAGTAAACTGAACATTAATCTGATTGGTTTATTTATTCCAGTTCCCTACACTCCCGTTCTAATAGAGTAAACTGAACATTAATCTGATAGGTTTATTTATTCCAGTCACAGTCCCCTACACTCCCGTTCTAATAGAGTAAACTGAACATTAATATGATTGGTTTATTTATTCCAGTCACAGTCCCCTACACTCCCGTTCTAATAGAGTAAACTGAACATTAATATGATTGGTTTATTTATTCCAGTCACAGTCCCCTACACTCCCGCTCTAATAGAGTAAACTGAACATTAATCTGATTGGTTTATTTATTCCAGTCCCCTACACTCCCGTTCTAATAGAGTAAACTGAACATTAATCTGATAGGTTTATTTATTCCAGTCACAGTCCCCTACACTCCCGTTCTAATAGAGTAAACTGAACATTAATCTGATTGGTTTATTTATTCCAGTCCCCTACACTCCCGTTCTAATAGAGTAAACTGAACATTAATCTGATTGGTTTATTTATTCCAGTCCCCTACACTCCCGTTGTAATAGAGTAAACTGAACATTAATCTGATTGGTTTATTTATTCCAGTCACAGTCCCCTACACTCCCGCTCTAATAGAGTAAACTGAACATTAATCTGATTGGTTTATTTATTCCAGTCCCCTACACTCCCGTTCTAATAGAGTAAACTGAACATTAATCTGATAGGTTTATTTATTCCAGTCACAGTCCCCTACACTCCCGTTCTAATAGAGTAAACTGAACATTAATCTGATTGGTTTATTTATTCCAGTCACAGTCCCCTACACTCCCGTTCTAATAGAGTAAACTGAACATTAATATGATTGGTTTATTTATTCCAGTCACAGTCCCCTACACTCCCGCTCTAATAGAGTAAACTGAACATTAATCTGATTGGTTTATTTATTCCAGTCCCCTACACTCCCGTTCTAATAGAGTAAACTGAACATTAATCTGATAGGTTTATTTATTCCAGTCACAGTCCCCTACACTCCCGTTCTAATAGAGTAAACTGAACATTAATCTGATTGGTTTATTTATTCCAGTCCCCTACACTCCCGTTCTAATAGAGTAAACTGAACATTAATCTGATTGGTTTATTTATTCCAGTCACAGTCCCCTACACTCCCGTTCTAATAGAGTAAACTGAACATTAATCTGATTGGTTTATTTATTCCAGTCACAGTCCCCTACACTCCCGTTCTAATAGAGTAAACTGAACATTAATCTGATTGGTTTATTTATTCCAGTCCCCTACACTCCCGTTGTAATAGAGTAAACTGAACATTAATCTGATTGGTTTATTTATTCCAGTCACAGTCCCCTACACTCCCGCTCTAATAGAGTAAACTGAACATTAATCTGATTGGTTTATTTATTCCAGTCACAGTCCCCTACACTCCCGCTCTAATAGAGTAAACTGAACATTAATCTGATTGGTTTATTTATTCCAGTCCCCTACACTCCCGTTCTAATAGAGTAAACTGAACATTAATCTGATTGGTTTATTTATTCCAGTCACAGTCCCCTACACTCCCGTTCTAATAGAGTAAACTGAACATTAATCTGATAGGTTTATTTATTCCAGTCCCCTACACTCCCGCTCTAATAGAGTAAACTGAACATTAATATGATAGGTTTATTTATTCCAGTCACAGTCCCCTACACTCCCGTTCTAATAGAGTAAACTGAACATTAATCTGATAGGTTTATTTATTCCAGTCCCCTACACTCCCGTTCTAATAGCGTAAACTGAACATTAATCTGATTGGTTTATTTATTCCAGTCACAGTCCCCTACACTCCCGTTCTAATAGAGTAAACTGAACATTAATCTGATTGGTTTATTTATTCCAGTCCCCTACACTCCCGCTCTAATAGAGTAAACTGAACATTAATCTGATTGGTTTATTTATTCCAGTCACAGTCCCCTACACTCCCGCTCTAATAGAGTAAACTGAACATTAATCTGATTGGTTTATTTATTCCAGTCCCCTACACTCCTGTTCTAATAGAGTAAACTGAACATTAATCTGATTGGTTTATTTATTCCAGTCCCCTACACTCCCGTTCTAATAGAGTAAACTGAACATTAATCTGATTGGTTTATTTATTCCAGTCCCCTACACTCCCGTTCTAATAGCGTAAACTGAACATTAATCTGATAGGTTTATTTATTCCAGTCCCCTACACTCCCGCTCTAATAGAGTAAACTGAACATTAATCTGATTGGTTTATTTATTCCAGTCACAGTTCCCTACACTCCCGGTCTAATAGAGTAAACTGAACATTAATCTGATTGGTTTATTTATTCCAGTCACAGTCCCCTACACTCCCGTTCTAATAGAGTAAACTGAACATTAATCTGATAGGTTTATTTATTCTAGTCCCCTACACTCCCGTTCTAATAGAGTAAACTGAACATTAATCTGATTGGTTTATTTATTCCAGTCACAGTCCCATACACTCCCGTTCTAATAGAGTAAACTGAACATTAATCTGATTGGTTTATTTATTCCAGTCACAGTCCCCTACACTCCCGTTCTAATAGAGTAAACTGAACATTAATCTGATAGGTTTATTTATTCTAGTCCCCTACACTCCCGTTCTAATAGAGTAAACTGAACATTAATCTGATTGGTTTATTTATTCCAGTCACAGTCCCCTGCACTCCCGTTCTAATAGAGTAAACTGAACATTAATCTGATTGGTTTATTTATTCCAGTCACAGTCCCCTACACTCCCGTTCTAATAGAGTAAACTGAACATTAATCTGATAGGTTTATTTATTCTAGTCCCCTACACTCCCGTTCTAATAGAGTAAACTGAACATTAATCTGATTGGTTTATTTATTCCAGTCACAGTCCCCTGCACTCCCGTTCTAATATAATAAACTGAACATTAATCGGATTGGTTTATTTATTCCAGTCCCCTACACTCCCGTTGTAATAGAGTAAACTGAACATTAATCTGATAGGTTTATTTATTCCAGTCACAGTCCCCTACACTCCCGTTCTAACAGAATAAACTGAACATTAATCTGATAGGTTTATTTATTCCAGTCCCCTACACTCCCGTTCTAATAGCGTAAACTGAACATTAATCTGATTGGTTTATTTATTCCAGTCCCCTACACTCCCGTTCTAATAGAGTAAACTGAACATTATTCTGATTGGTTTATTTATTCCAGTCCCCTACACTCCCGTTCTAATAGAGTAAACTGAACATTAATCTGATTGGTTTATTTATTCCAGTCACCTACACTCCCGTTCTAATAGAGTAAACTGAACATTAATCTGATTAGTTTATTTATTCCAGTCACAGTTCCCTACACTCCCGTTCTAATAGAGTAAACTGAACATTAATCTGATTGGTTTATTTATTCCAGTCACAGTCCCCTACACTCCCGTTCTAATAGAGTAAACTGAACATTAATCTGATTGGTTTATTTATTCCAGTCCCCTACACTCCCGTTCTAATAGAGAAAACTGAACATTAATCTGATTGGTTTATTTATTCCAGTCCCCTACACTCCCGCTCTAATAGAGTAAACTGAACATTAATCTGATTGGTTTATTTATTCCAGTATCCAGTCCCCTTCACTCCCGCTCCAATAGAGCAAACTGAACATTAATCTGATTGGTTTATTTATTCCAGTCACAGTCCCCTACACTCCCGTTCTAATAGAGCAAACTGAACATTAATCTGATTGGTTTATTTATTCCAGTCCCCTACACCCCCGCTCCAATAGAGTAAACTGAACATTAATCTGATTGGTTTATTTATTCCAGTCCCCTACACTCCCGTTCTAATAAGGTAAACTGAACATTAATCTGATTGGTTTATTTATTCCAGTCCCCTACACTCCCGTTCTAATAGAGTAACCTGAACATTAATCTGAATGGTTTATTTGTTCCAGTCCCCTACACCCCCGCTCCAATAGAGTAAACTGAACATTAATCTGATTGGTTTATTTATTCCAGTCCCCTACACTCCCGTTCTAATAGAGTAAACTGAACATTAATCTGATTGGTTTATTTATTCCAGTCACAGTCCCCTACACTCCCGTTCTAATAGAGTAAACTGAACATTAATCTGATTGGTTTATTTATTCCAGTCACCTACACTCCCGTTGTAATAGAGTAAACTGAACATTAATCTGATTAGTTTATTTATTCCAGTCACAGTTCCCTACACTCCCGCTCCAATAGAGCAAACTGAACATTAATCTGATTGGTTTATTTATTCCAGTCACCTACACTCCCGTTGTAATAGAGCAAACTGAACATTAATCTGATTGGTTTATTTATTCCAGTCACAGTCCCCTACACTCCCGTTCTAATAGAGCAAACTGAACATTAATCTGATTGGTTTATTTATTCCAGTCCCCTACACTCCCGTTCTAATAGAGTAAACTGAACATTAATCTGATTGGTTTATTTATTCCAGTCCCCTACACTCCCGTTCTAATAGAGTAAACTGAACATTAATCTGATTGGTTTATTTATTCCAGTCACAGTCCCCTGCACTCCCGTTCTAATAGAGTAAACTGAACATTAATCGGATGGGTTTATTTTTTCCAGTCACAGTTCCCTACACTCCCGTTCTAATAGAGTAAACTGAACATTAATCTGATTGGTTTATTTATTCCAGTCCCCTACACTCCCGTTCTAATAGAGTAAACTGAACATTAATCTGATAGGTTTATTTATTCCAGTCACAGTCCCCTACAGGGCCTACACTCCCGTTCTAATAGAGTAAACTGAACATTAATCTGATAGGTTTATTTATTCCAGTCCCCTACACTCCCGCTCTAATAGAGTAAACTGAACATTAATATGCTAGGTTTATTTATTCCAGTCCCCTACACTCCCGTTCTAATAGAGTAAACTGAACATTAATCTGATTGGTTTATTTATTCCAGTCACAGTCCCCTACACTCCCGTTCTAATAGAGTAAACTGAACATTAATCTGATTGGTTTATTTATTCCAGTCACAGTCCCCTACACTCCCGCTCTAATAGAGTAAACTGAACATTAATCTGATTGGTTTATTTATTCCAGTCCCCTACACTCCCGTTCTAATAGAGTAAACTGAACATTAATCTGATTGGTTTATTTATTCCAGTCCCCTACACTCCCGCTCTAATAGAGTAAACTGAACATTAATCTGATTGGTTTATTTATTCCAGTCCCCTACACTCCCGTTCTAATAGAGTAAACTGAACATTAATCTGATAGGTTTATTTATTCCAGTCCCCTACACTCCCGTTCTAATAGAGTAAACTGAACATTAATCTGATAGGTTTATTTATTCCAGTTCCAGTCCCCTACACTCCCGTTCTAATAGAGTAAACTGAACATTAATCTGATAGGTTTATTTATTCCAGTCACAGTCCCCTACACTCCCGTTCTAATAGAGTAAACTGAACATTAATCTGATAGGTTTATTTATTCCAGTCCCCTACACTCCCGCTCTAATAGAGTAAACTGAACATTAATCTGATTGGTTTATTTATTCCAGTCACAGTCCCCTACACTCCCGTTCTAATAGAGTAAACTGAACATTAATCTGATTGGTTTATTTATTCCAGTCACAGTCCCCTACACTCCCGCTCTAATAGAGCAAACTGAACATTAATCTGATAGGTTTATTTATTCCAGTCCCCTACACTCCCGCTCTAATAGAGTAAACTGAACATTAATCTGATTGGTTTATTTATTCCAGTCCCCTACACTCCCGTTCTAATAGCGTAAACTGAACATTAATCTGATAGGTTTATTTATTCCAGTCCCCTACACTCCTGTTCTAATAGAGTAAACTGAACATTAATCTGATTGGTTTATTTATTCCAGTCCCCTACACTCCCGTTCTAATAGCGTAAACTGAACATTAATCTGATAGGTTTATTTATTCCAGTCCCCTACACTCCCGCTCTAATAGAGTAAACTGAACATTAATCTGATAGGTTTATTTATTCCAGTCACAGTCCCCTACACTCCCGTTCTAATAGAGTAAACTGAACATTAATCTGATTGGTTTATTTATTCCAGTCCCATACACTCCCGTTCTAATAGCGTAAACTGAACATTAATCTGATTGGTTTATTTATTCCAGTCACAGTCCCCTACACTCCCGTTCTAATAGAGTAAACTGAACATTAATCTGATAGGTTTATTTATTCTAGTCCCCTACACTCCCGTTCTAATAGAGTAAACTGAACATTAATCTGATTGGTTTATTTATTCCAGTCCCCTACACTCCCGTTCTAATAGAGTAAACTGAACATTAATCTGATTGGTTTATTTATTCCAGTCCCCTACACTCCCGTTGTAATAGAGTAAACTGAACATTAATCTGATAGGTTTATTTATTCCAGTCCCCTACACTCCCGTTCTAATAGCGTAAACTGAACATTAATCTGATTAGTTTATTTATTCCAGTCACAGTTCCCTACACTCCCGTTCTAATAGAGTAAACTGAACATTAATCTGATTGGTTTATTTATTCCAGTCACAGTCCCCTACACTCCCGTTCTAATAGAGTAAACTGAACATTAATCTGATTGGTTTATTTATTCCAGTCCCCTACACTCCCGTTCTAATAGAGTAAACTGAACATTAATCTGATTGGTTTATTTATTCCAGTCCCCTTCACTCCCGCTCCAATAGAGCAAACTGAACATTAATCTGATTGGTTTATTTATTCCAGTCACAGTCCCCTACACTCCCGTTCTAATAGAGCAAACTGAACATTAATCTGATTGGTTTATTTATTCCAGTCCCCTACACCCCCGCTCCAATAGAGTAAACTGAACATTAATCTGATTGGTTTATTTATTCCAGTCCCCTACACTCCCGTTCTAATAGAGTAACCTGAACATTAATCTGAATGGTTTATTTGTTCCAGTCCCCTACACCCCCGCTCCAATAGAGTAAACTGAACATTAATCTGATTGGTTTATTTATTCCAGTCCCCTACACTCCCGTTCTAATAAGGTAAACTGAACATTAATCTGATTGGTTTATTTATTCCAGTCCCCTACACTCCCGTTCTAATAGAGTAAACTGAACATTAATCTGATTGGTTTATTTATTCCAGTCACAGTCCCCTACACTCCCGTTCTAATAGAGTAAACTGAACATTAATCTGATTGGTTTATTTATTCCAGTCCCCTACACTCCCGCTCTAATAGAGTAAACTGAACATTAATCTGATTAGTTTATTTATTCCAGTCACAGTTCCCTACACTCCCGCTCCAATAGAGCAAACTGAACATTAATCTGATTGGTTTATTTATTCCAGTCACCTACACTCCCGTTGTAATAGAGTAAACTGAACATTAATCTGATTAGTTTATTTATTCCAGTCACAGTTCCCTACACTCCCGCTCCAATAGAGCAAACTGAACATTAATCTGATTGGTTTATTTATTCCAGTCACCTACACTCCCGTTGTAATAGAGTAAACTGAACATTAATCTGATTGGTTTATTTATTCCAGTCACAGTTCCTTACACTCCGCTCCAATAGAGCAAACTGAACATTAATCTGATTGGTTTATTTATTCCAGTCACAGTCCCCTACACTCCCGTTCTAATAGAGCAAACTGAACATTAATCTGATTGGTTTATTTATTCCAGTCCCCTACACTCCCGTTCTAATAGAGTAAACTGAACATTAATCTGATTGGTTTATTTATTCCAGTCCCCTACACTCCCGTTCTAATAGAGTAAACTGAACATTAATCTGATTGGTTTATTTATTCCAGTCACAGTCCCCTGCACTCCCGTTCTAATAGAGTAAACTGAACATTAATCGGATGGGTTTATTTTTTCCAGTCACAGTTCCCTACACTCCCGTTCTAATAGAGTAAACTGAACATTAATCTGATTGGTTTATTTATTCCAGTCCCCTACACTCCCGTTCTAATAGAGTAAACTGAACATTAATCTGATAGGTTTATTTATTCCAGTCACAGTCCCCTACACTCCCGTTCTAATAGAGTAAACTGAACATTAATCTGATAGGTTTATTTATTCCAGTCCCCTACACTCCCGCTCTAATAGAGTAAACTGAACATTAATCTGATTGGTTTATTTATTCCAGTCACAGTCCCCTACACTCCCGTTCTAATAGAGTAAACTGAACATTAATCTGATTGGTTTATTTATTCCAGTCACAGTCCCCTACACTCCCGCTCTAATAGAGTAAACTGAACATTAATCTGATTGGTTTATTTATTCCAGTCCCCTACACTCCCGTTCTAATAGAGTAAACTGAACATTAATCTGATTGGTTTATTTATTCCAGTCACAGTCCCCTACACTCCCGTTCTAATAGAGTAAACTGAACATTAATCTGATAGGTTTATTTATTCCAGTCACAGTCCCCTACACTCCCGCTCTAATAGAGCAAACTGAACATTAATCTGATAGGTTTATTTATTCCAGTCACCTACACTCCCGTTCTAATAGAGTAAACTGAACATTAATCTGATAGGTTTATTTATTCCAGTCCCCTACACTCCCGTTCTAATAGAGTAAACTGAACATTAATCTGATTGGTTTATTTATTCCAGTCCCCTACACTCCCGTTCTAATAGAGTAAACTGAACATTAATCTGATAGGTTTATTTATTCCAGTCACCTACACTCCCGTTCTAATAGAGTAAACTGAACATTAATCTGATAGGTTTATTTATTCCAGTCCCCTACACTCCCGTTCTAATAGAGTAAACTGAACATTAATCTGATTGGTTTATTTATTCCAGTCACAGTCCCCTACACTCCCGCTCTAATAGAGCAAACTGAACATTAATCTGATAGGTTTATTTATTCCAGTCACCTACACTCCCGTTCTAATAGAGTAAACTGAACATTAATCTGATAGGTTTATTTATTCCAGTCCCCTACACTCCCGTTCTAATAGAGTAAACTGAACATTAATCTGATTGGTTTATTTATTCCAGTCACAGTCCCCTACACTCCCGTTCTAATAGAGTAAACTGAACATTAATCTGATAGGTTTATTTATTCCAGTCACAGTCCCCTACACTCCCGCTCTAATAGAGCAAACTGAACATTAATCTGATAGGTTTATTTATTCCAGTCACAGTCCCCTACACTCCCGCTCTAATAGAGTAAACTGAACATTAATCTGATTGGTTTATTTATTCCAGTCCCCTACACTCCCGCTCTAATAGAGCAAACTGAACATTAATCTGATAGGTTTATTTATTCCAGTCACCTACACTCCCGTTCTAATAGAGTAAACTGAACATTAATCTGATAGGTTTATTTATTCCAGTCCCCTACACTCCCGTTCTAATAGAGTAAACTGAACATTAATCTGATAGGTTTATTTATTCCAGTCACAGTCCCCTACACTCCCGCTCTAATAGAGCAAACTGAACATTAATCTGATAGGTTTATTTATTCCAGTCACCTACACTCCCGTTCTAATAGAGTAAACTGAACATTAATCTGATAGGTTTATTTATTCCAGTCCCCTACACTCCCGTTCTAATAGAGTAAACTGAACATTAATCTGATAGGTTTATTTATTCCAGTCACAGTCCCCTACACTCCCGTTCTAATAGAGTAAACTGAACATTAATCTGATTGGTTTATTTATTCCAGTCCCCTACACTCCCGTTCTAATAGAGTAAACTGAACATTAATCTGATAGGTTTATTTATTCCAGTCCCCTACACTCCCGCTCTAATAGAGTAAACTGAACATTAATATGATAGGTTTATTTATTCCAGTCACAGTCCCCTACACTCCCGTTCTAATAGAGTAAACTGAACATTAATCTGATTGGTTTATTTATTCCAGTCCCCTACACTCCCGTTCTAATAGAGTAAACTGAACATTAATCTGATAGGTTTATTTATTCCAGTCACAGTCCCCTACACTCCCGTTCTAATAGAGTAAACTGAACATTAATCTGATTGGTTCATTTATTCCAGTCCCATACACTCCCGCTCTAATAGAGTAAACTGAACATTAATCTGATTGGTTTATTTATTCCAGTCCCCTACACTCCCGTTCTAATAGAGTAAACTGAACATTAATCTGATTGGTTTATTTATTCCAGTCACAGTCCCATACACTCCCGTTCTAATAGAGTAAACTGAACATTAATCTGATTGGTTTATTTATTCCAGTCCCCTACACTCCCGTTCTAATAGAGTAAACTGAACATTAATCTGATTGGTTTATTTATTCCAGTCCCCTACACTCCCGCTCTAATAGAGTAAACTGAACATTAATCTGATTGGTTTATTTATTCCAGTCCCCTACACTCCCGTTCTAATAGAGTAAACTGAACATTAATCTGATTGGTTTATTTATTCCAGTAACCTACACTCCCGTTCTAATAGAGTAAACTGAACATTAATCTGATTGGTTTATTTATTCCAGTCCCCTACACTCACGTTCTAATAGAGTAAACTGAACATTAATCTGATTGGTTTATTTATTCCAGTCACAGTCCCCTGCACTCCCGTTCTAATAGAGTAAACTGAACATTAATCGGATGGGTTTATTTTTTCCAGTCCCCTACACTCCCGTTCTAATAGAGTAAACTGAACATTAATCTGATTGGTTTATTTATTCCAGTCACAGTCCCCTGCACTCCCGTTCTAATAGAGTAAACTGAACATTAATCTGATTGGTTTATTTATTCCAGTCACAGTCCCCTGCACTCCCGTTCTAATAGAGTAAACTGAACATTAATCTGATTGGTTTATTTATTCCAGTCCCCTACACTCCCGCTCTAATAGAGTAAACTGAACATTAATCTGATTGGTTTATTTATTCCAGTCACAGTCCCCTGCACTCCCGTTCTAATAGAGTAAACTGAACATTAATCTGATTGGTTTATTTATTCCAGTCCCCTACACTCCCGCTCTAATAGAGTAAACTGAACATTAATCTGATTGGTTTATTTATTCCAGTCCCCTACACTCCCGCTCTAATAGAGTAAACTGAACATTAATCTGATTGGTTCATTTATTCCAGTCACCTACACTCCCGTTCTAATAGAGTAAACTGAACATTAATCTAATTGGTTTATTTATTCCAGTCCCCTACACTCCCGTTCTAATAGAGTAAACTGAACATTAATCTGATTGGTTTATTTATTCCAGTCCCCTACACTCCCGCTCTAATAGAGTAAACTGAACATTAATCTGATAGGTTCATTTATTCCAGTCACAGTCCCCTAAACTCCCGTTCTAATAGAGTAAACTGAACATTAATCTGATTAGTTTATTTATTCCAGTCACAGTTCCCTACACTCCCGCTCCAATAGAGCAAACTGAACATTAATCTGATTGGTTTATTTATTCCAGTCACCTACACTCCCGTTGTAATAGAGTAAACTGAACATTAATCTGATTGGTTTATTTATTCCAGTCACAGTTCCCTACACTCCCGCTCCAATAGAGCAAACTGAACATTAATCTGATTGGTTTATTTATTCCAGTCACCTACACTCCCGTTGTAATAGAGTAAACTGAACATTAATCTGATTGGTTTATTTATTCCAGTCACAGTCCCCTACACTCCCGTTCTAATAGAGCAAACTGAACATTAATCTGATTGGTTTATTTATTCCAGTCACCTACACTCCCGCTCTAATAGAGTAAACTGAACATTAATCTGATTGGTTTATTTATTCCAGTCACAGTCCCCTACACTTCCGTTCTAATAGAGTAAACTGAACATTAATCTGATTGGTTTATTTATTCCAGTCCCCTACACTCCCGTTGTAATAGAGTAAACTGAACATTAATCTGATTGGTTTATTTATTCCAGTCCCCTACACTCCCGTTCTAATAGCGTAAACTGAACATTAATCTGATAGGTTTATTTATTCCAGTCCCCTACACTCCTGTTCTAATAGAGTAACCTGAACATTAATCTGATTGGTTTATTTATTCCAGTCCCCTACACTCCCGCTCTAATAGAGTAAACTGAACATTAATCTGATTGGTTTATTTATTCCAGTCACAGTCCCCTACACTCCCGCTCTAATAGAGTAAACAGAACATTAATCTGATTGGTTTATTTATTCCAGTCCCCTACACTCCCGCTCTAATAGAGTAAACTGAACATTAATCTGATTGGTTTATTTATTCCAGTCACAGTCCCCTACACTCCCGTTCTAATAGAGTAAACTGAACATTAATCTGATTGGTTTATTTATTCCAGTCCCCTACACTCCCGCTCTAATAGAGTAAACTGAACATTAATCTGATTGGTTTATTTATTCCAGTCCCCTACACTCCCGTTCTAATAGAGTAAACTGAACATTAATCTGATTGGTTTATTTATTCCAGTCACCTACACTCCCGCTCTAATAGAGTAAACTGAACATTAATCTGATTGGTTTATTTATTCCAGTCACAGTCCCCTACACTCCCGCTCTAATAGAGCAAACTGAACATTAATCTGATAGGTTTATTTATTCCAGTCACCTACACTCCCACTCTAATAGAGTAAACTGAACATTAATCTGATAGGTTTATTTATTCCAGTCACCTACACTCCCGCTCTAATAGAGCAAACTGAACATTAATCTGATAGGTTTATTTATTCCAGTCACCTACACTCCCGCTCTAATAGAGTAAACTGAACATTAATCTCATTGGTTTATTTATTCCAGTCCCCTACACTCCCGTTCTAATAGAGTAAACTGAACATTAATCTGATTGGTTTATTTATTCCAGTCCCCTACACTCCCGCTCTAATAGAGTAAACCGAACATTAATCTGATAGGTTTATTTATTCCAGTCACCTACACTCCCGCTCTAATAGAGTAAACTGAACATTAATCTCATTGGTTTATTTATTCCAGTCCCCTACACTCCCGTTCTAATAGAGTAAACTGAACATTAATCTGATTGGTTTATTTATTCCAGTCACCTACACTCCCGCTCTAATAGAGTAAACTGAACATTAATCTCATTGGTTTATTTATTCCAGTCCCCTACACTCCCGTTCTAATAGAGTAAACTGAACATTAATCTGATTGGTTTATTTATTCCAGTCCCCTACACTCCCGCTCTAATAGAGTAAACTGAACATTAATCTCATTGGTTTATTTATTCCAGTCCCCTACACTCCCGTTCTAATAGAGTAAACTGAACATTAATCTGATTGGTTTATTTATTCCAGTCCCCTACACTCCCGCTCTAATAGAGTAAACTGAACATTAATCTGATAGGTTTATTTATTCCAGTCACAGTCCCCTACACTCCCGCTCTAATAGAGCAAACTGAACATTAATCTGATTGGTTTATTTATTCCAGTCACAGTCCCCTACACTCCCGTTCTAATAGAGTAAACTGAACATTAATCTGATTGGTTTATTTATTCCAGTCACCTACACTCCCGTTCTAATAGAGTAAACTGAACATTAATCTGATTGGTTTATTTATTCCAGTCGCAGTCCCCTACACTCCCGTTCGCGATCTATAAGTCCTCGCGGTCGATACAACCGGAACGGCTATGATTAATTCGCAATGTTGTTACCATAGGCACCTTGATAGCAACGAACTATGGTGAAACTCTTTACATGGATGGACAGTTTGAATGTTGAATATCATAAAACTCGTCAAAGTTACTGACATAATAACTAAGACTACAATATTAAATCACTTTACATAGACTCTATAACACACCATGGTAACAATTGTGTGTTGTGTAGTGTATAGTGTAGGTGTAAACATGCCAACCGCAATAAGCTTTCTTTGAGAAAAAAATTCAACTCTGCCTACTATTAATAGATTTACTTGTATCTTCCCTGTGTAACTTTGTTTTCTCATACTGGTTTTGATTATTTTTGTTACAAGTTTAAAAATAGTATGAACCGAACCGCAATTCAATTTCATTTCATTTTAACATTGTACTTATGGATTGTAAGCCGGATGTGTTTGGGAGAGGTTTAATATTGAACTCCCTCCCGGGGTCACGGGACTTCCCAAATATAACATGCGCTTATTCATAAAAGAGACAGATTTGTCTGGACCGTCAGCTAATACTACTGTTACTGTATAATCGTTTTTTTCTTTCTGAAATCTAGGCGTACTGGTACTATCAACACATTAGCCACATCTACAATGTCTACACCGGTACTACCTGGGAGCAAGGGAAGTTTGATTTAAGACGTTGCGTTCCCCGCGTTCCCTATCACGTTCCCCGCGTTCCCTATCACGTTCCCCGCTTTCCTTATTATTACGTTTCCAACATTCCCCGTCACGTTCCCCGCGTTCCCTATCACGTTCCCCGCGTTTCCTATCACGTTCCCCGCTTTCCTTATTATTACGTTGCCAACATTCCCCGTCACGTTCCCCGCTTTCCTTATTACGTTCCCAACATTCCCCGTCACGTTCCGTCCCCCGCGTTCCCCGCATTCCTTATTACATTCCCACCATTCCATTCCCAGTATTACATTCCCTATAACGGGGGACTGATTCGTTCCTCGCTTCCACTTGCCGCTTCGCCCACTCGCCACCATTGAGTTACACTAAACCCTATTCATATCTTCGTGTTTTTCGATCGATACTTGTTTGGTGATGTTAAGCAGATTCGTACTAAACAATGCTGATTTATAGCCAACTAACTGTATTACCACACAGCTCTGTATCAATCGATGTTGTTGTCAATTCTCGGAAGTTGAATACTCTACCACCTACAGAGTTCTATGTTCTTAGAAACAACGGACAATCCTTACTGAAATGCTTATGTAGTATCATCTACTGTAAGTAGAGAATTATTGCATAGTTTGTCGGCCTTTATAATAATAGTCGCGCATGTTGGTTCACATAATATAGCTCCGAGTGATACATTATTACGAAGCGGGAACTGCAATTATGCATTTCTCGAGTTGTTATTTGAATAGTTTTTTTTTCAGCCAACGTAATTTCCATTACCGGTATTATTTTCTAGAATTGTCTTAATTACCGGTATCTTCTGTTATAATACTACTACAACTACTATCATTGGTCTGTTGCATTGCAGCTGCACATTGAGATGCTATGATAGCGTAACAAAAAATTTGTGCCACCTCCATATAATTTACAATTGGCCCGATGTGATGCAGCGTGCATTAAGAATGCCATGCCGGTTTTTAGACAAAATTTCTGAAATGAAAATTCTTATAAAATGTATAAATTCATTATTGATATATTCCGCTGTCCCGCAAACTCCCGCCCCGATGTGTGTAAGCATGTTTGTTAAAAACACCAATCAATATATTTGGTATTGACCAACATAACATATAGTATTACTACTAGGGATGTCCCGGAATTCCGTTCCGGCCGGAATTCCGGCGGTTTTTGCCCGATTCCGGTTCCAGCCGGAGTTGCCAGAATGGAGTCAATTCCGTCCGGAATTTTACCGGAATTACCAGGTTCCTAACTAGTTTAGTAATTTCAATTAGTTTGTTAAATTATTATCAACATTTATATATTTTTTAAACTTTATTACCAATTAGTTTACTTGTAAAAAAGTATTGAGCTATAGTATTAGAGCTAACATTGGAGGATGCAAGGCATAGATGCCTCCTGCTGGTTAGCCCCTTCAAACCATTCGTGCCGAATCGAAAACTGCCTTGGCCCACATGCTGGGATCGAATCCACGACATCCACAGAGATGGGAATTCAATGCAACCACTACACCAAAGTGGAAACTAACTAACCTATATAACGAGGGAAAATTCACAGCCACCCTGATTTTTAAAGTGAATGCAGTCTTGATGGGTATGTAACACATTTCCAAAAAACATATGTCATTATCATTAAAACATTATCCACCATCTGTTACACCACCTGCTGTAGTGTTCATATACAATTCACAATAACTCGTGAGTCGTATGCCAAAAGATTATTTTACATTATTTAACATTGATTTTACATTATTTTACATTGATTTTACATTATTTTACATTGATTTTACATTATTTTACATCGATTTTACATTATTTTACTTTGACTGATTTATTAAATAATGTGATAATATTATGATTGGTATTGTCCAACATAATAATAAGATTACCCCAAAAGATTTGCAGCTTATTACCAAGGAGGTCCTTCATGTTACTTGGTTACAAATACAATATTACATAAATACACTGAGCTAATCTAAAATTAATATAAAACGTTTACACTAAGTACAGGTCCTGCTAGTAGTTGTTATGTAGTTCAGTCCTGCGCCGTAGGTGCTGCATAAGTGCATAATACAGTAGTTTTATTTATATTTACAGCAAAGCTATTTCTTACCATAAATCGATTTATTCTCAGCAAAAAATAAACTGTATGTAACATGTAATATTGACACTCGTTTATTGTTTTGGTTCGAATAACATGTCACTGTAACCTGCTTCTTTCCCTTAACGGCACCAGGATATTGCATTAAAGGACGTAATGACGCGAAACCCCAGGTTCTTGGTTAACGTAGATTTTTAGGGAAAACTTTTTTAGGGAAACTAAATGCTAAAAACCTAACTTTTGGCCAAGGTTATATATTAAATAAAAATAATTATATTGAATTCCTTGTCGTTTAAGGCCGAAGTATCATCCCGTCCCCATAATAGTCCATAACGGCCCAGGCCACTCTCCACTCCACCCACCAAAACTCCCCGGGAGGTGCTGATTGATCTCATTAGTAAACTTGGCTTTAGAAATTAAAAAAAATCACTTATATCACAAAAAATTATTAAAGTTTCATAGGTCATTTTGTGTATTTCACTAATTATAGAAAATGCCGGTTCCGGCCGGAATATTCCGGTATGTTGAATTCCGGTTCCGGTCGGAATCAAAATATCGATTCCGGGACATCCCTAATTATTACCCCCAAAGCTTTGCAGCTTATTTCTAATTGGGTCCTTAGAAAGGGGGGGGGGGGGGGGGTACTTGAAAACGTTTAGCACGATCTATCTTACTTCTCGAGAGATGGCTGTCTGTCCGTCTGTCTGTCTGTCTGTCCGTCAGTATGTCTGTCCGTCAATAAAAATCATACTATCTGTCTAAAAAATTCCGTATATGGGTTTTCGGGGTCGGTGACTTCATTTCTGATGTCATTATTCAAATTTGGCCTCGTCTTTTCTGTCTGTATTCCTGTCCGTCAAATATAACCGACAGCCAAACAGACAATTTGAAAGACATCAAATGTTAAAACTGACTCTCGAAGTGAATTCTGCGACCAGGGAAACCCATATAACTAAACTTTTAGCCAGATGGTGTGACCATTTCTTATTTTGACGGACAGATTGTCGGATTGTCAGATAGACCGACAAACAGACTAACTAGATATCATTAAAAGTGAAATCTGAAACCAGAAATGAAATCAGCGACCTGGAAAACCCCCATAGCAATAATCTCAGCATGATTTTGTTGTTTCGTATTGCTAGATCAACAGCATAATTCAGTCATCAGTAATGGAATACCGAACGCAGTAGTGCAGTGCACAGCACATTCCAGCTTACAGAATAATACACTACATTACCAGACCAGTACCAGAGTACTGCAGTACTGAAATAGAAGTGCACTGGCTGGCACTTAAACTTTTCGACCTCCACATTGGCCATTTTTGAAAATACCAGAATTTTATAAACCTTGCCAATTAAATCAGCACATTCTAAAACCTTAGTAGCCAAACTATAAGACCAAATTACCAGTTTTGGCTATTTGAAAATTTAGAGCTACTTGTAATTTTGGTGCTCTTTTGGTGTCTATTATAAAATAAACAATGAAGATTTTATTCTAATTTCGCTTTCGATTACTAATAATTATTTCGACTAACCAAAAAAGCATAATATGGTTTAATGGTTATACCAAAGTCTTTGAAGGGTGATGTATTTTGTGTAATTTTATCAATTCCGAAATGTTCCGAAATGGTATGGGTTCCAGGAACTCATCATATCTCGTAAACTACTGGAGCTATTAACTTTTTATTTGTCTCATCTGAAAGAGGATATAATTTTAGTTAGGGACAAGTACTTTCGACGCGCCTGACATATTGTATCAGGAGTTTTATTTAAGAGATATAACTGGCCCACTAAATTTAGGGGCTTTTCAGCAGCTTGGCGGGTCGTATCTATAGTACGTCATGATTTCATGTAATAGCTGATTATAATCAAAATAATTAAAATTAATTAATTTTTTTTTAATTAGCTAATTAAAAATTCAATAAAATAAATATTGTAGAGTCAATCGTGCTGAATCCACAAAAGTCAAAATTTCATGTCATGAAGTTTGGACCAAGATTGCCTTAAATGTTTACCTTAAAGAACATTTCCTTGAAGGAAGTAACACTGCAACCTGTTAATTTCCATCATCAATAATCACAGTAACATCATTGATTCAACCAACCTATTGCGCTCCCCCTTCCTTCTCCTTGGTTCTCATGGAGTTTTTCTTTACGGCCTTTAAAGATGCCAGTAGTGGAGAGAAACTCTGCAACCCGAGGTGGGGGAAAGGCGGCGAGACAACGGGTTGAGGTACTTCCGATTGTGGCGACGCATGAATAAACCAGGGTAGCCGCCGCTCTACGGCATAACCTAGATAAACCTTATTATTCCTTGATGTATTGACCTCAATTACTGGGGCTAATCGGTAGGCAAATTATTCATCAGATCAAGACCCCTGAAAAGGCATTGTTTGTTTTCCATGCAATAATATAAATACTTTTTAGGCTTATTTGAGAAGATTTATATACGTACTGTATTTATGTAAATTGTAATAGAAGAACCTATTTATTTGTTTTGTCTACTTGTTGGTTTATTATTGAAGCTGTATCCTTTGTTGACATTCGCTATTTTAGTTGAATCGTTCTCTGAACAGGAGCTCAACCGAACATAAAGAGACGCAACAACATAATTCATTAACTTGGATTCGATAATTTTTTAATATTGGAATTTCGTACTAATTACATTTTTGTTCCTGTTCATGATCATAGTCAATACATAAAATTGAAATACAACATAAACGTGTAAGTCGTTTTGTCATTGGGCTAAGGTGTCAAAGGGGGTTTAATCGAAGCAGAATAATGAAGCCCATCTATCACATCCTTTGGGTTTCCTATTTCGTAGCCCTCTGCGTCTGCGAAAACGGTCTCCTAACGTGTAAGGAGTCCATCACATACGAGTTCTGGTCAGAAGACCACAACCTCATAGAAAAATACGAGACCAAAATCAAGCTGTTAGGAGCGCAGGGTACTTGGGAGTTTCTCCCAGGCCATTACATTCTGAACGAGCCCCGGTCATCAGGCCCAGAGTGCTTCCAATGCGGTTCTGTCTCCAAGAGATTTACAGGTCATAACAACAAGGATGTTGTGATCCGTTTCCAAGTCGTCCACAGGCTTTGCTACAGAAATGGGCCTGAGTGCCACTCTCTTACAGAGGATGAATGTGCCGACTTACTCATAACAAATTTCGTTGGCCACGATGACTTGCTGATGTCGACCCTGCACGGGATCGTGAGTAGTCTAAGAGATGGGATCGAGTTCACCTACGAGGTTTGTTCCAACCAGTGTTGTGAGACAGAGGAGTGTCCTCTACAGGTCTGGAAGGAAACCGATCAATGGGTAGTTCCGGTAGTTGGCAATGCAACCACCCCCTCCATCTCCACAACAACGAAGGCTCTTTCAAGTGAACCGAGCAGAGCTTCGACAGCAATATTTTCGACAAATATTATCGTTGTCGTTTTGCTTCTATTCCTGTAAAGAAACACAAAAGTAATGAAGCAGCAAACGAATTGCCGTTTACATGTGGGATATTGCTGTACATTTACGCAAAACCTTAAGACATTATTATGGTGTTGGTATTTATTGATGTTGGATTTGTTATCATATTTAGGGCCTATATGAAATCGTATCAAATTCAACGGGAACTGCACTGCACTTCACTCCGTACGCCATTTAGCGTAATTATTATTACCGACAATTTTATTTATAGTAATTATTAGTGGCATTTTGGGTAAATGGGAGGTTTCATGTTATTAGAATTTTCGTTGAGCACTGCATAGAAATTCGGCAATGCCGTCAGGTGGGGTCGATCATATGACCTCCAGGTTTGAAGTCGCCCGGTGCAATAGGGTTAGGGTTGAATATTGTGGTTACAGTGGCGCAGCTATTGGTATTGGCAGTTGGAAGCCGTTTAGTGTTGACGTAAATTAAATAGCCGACATAGGCCTACAATATATCAGGCTGTTTGCCAGGTATACCTTTACGTGAGCCGGTATCGGAATAGATCGCCGTCTGACTTCCAACCTAGAGGTCACCAGTTCGATCCCATCTTGACGTCAATGCCAATGCTCGGCTCAGGGAAAATTATTATATAGATCGTAATGACACAATAGCGCGAGGTAGAGACGAGGCAAAGGGACTAGACAATAATTATTAGACATACAGGCTATACTATGGGGCGCCGTTGCCAAAAATCAGAATGGACAACCTCTACAGACGTGGCGATCACCTTTTTTGTCAGATAAAGATTCTCCCTTGTTTTTAAGTTATAAATACTGTAGGCCTACACTACATACACTGTAGTACAGATCATTATTGAGTGTTCTCCCTTGGGAGATAGTGTGGCGCCCGACTATTCGATATAATTTTTACATTACATCGTGACGTAATTCAGGTGCTGCGCAAAGTTTCAAGTTATAAGGAAGGAATCTTTATCTTTGTGGCAGTCGGAGTCTAGTATAATTATCGTGTTTATTAACTTTTACATTTAGTCGGTTCAGAATATAAAAATTGTATGCCCTGCCCACTACTCAACTCTATTCAGGTTCTCTATTCACCCCTCGGCTATTAATTGTGTTAAATGTTATTGTTACACTTACAGTATAATATAATTATAATTGTGTTTAGGTCAATTGTGTTGTTAAAGCCGCAATTATACAAATCTGTATATTTTATTTGAAAAATAACTTTTTTCTCACTAATATTTTAGGAGGTCGACAAATCTATACCGGCGGCGGCGGTATCTATTGATTTGCCTATACCCACCCATACGGTATCTAAAACCTTAAAAAAAACTTGGTCTAGTCAGCTAGTGGTGACAGCTGTAATCACAGCGTTGTAGTTGTGGAAATTATATGAATATTTAATTTTACTGAGTTAAATAATACTTTTTACCAACCAATTAGGTCAGGATTGGATTGATTGATGAGATCACTAATAAATTAATACTCGATGTGATAAATAACATACCAAAGTTTTATCGAATTTTGGCATAAAAATAAAATTACGCACCATCTGCAACAAAACGATCTATTTGATTATATTATCAGATTACAGATAGTATCGCATTACAAGTACCGGTACCGTTACCGGTCTGCCGGTAGAACTACGTCATATTGTTATTCTTGTTGAGTTGCCGGCTGAGGTAAGGTACCGGTACCCCACTCCTACATTTAAGATTTATAAGAATAAGGTGTGAAGGAAGGAAGGCTGGTGTACTGTCGGTTTCTGGATTTGGTGTCATGCACGCAGTACTGAAGTAGGGCCTAGCCTACAGTACACAGCACACAGTACAGCAGTAAGCCATAAGCTACGGTCTGATGTAGCCTAACTCATGAACTCCTGAACTCCGTAAAACTAAAGAGTGCGGAATGATGAGTTCTCATGAAAACGGAGTCGAACCTAATCTTTACAATGGCGATGACACAGTAACCCATGGCAACGACGCGCACAATAAACTCATCGCACACTCAGTTCATCCATCTGTCAGTAAACAGGTCGTACAGACCTCGGTACCGGTACCTAACACTTTATATACCGGTACCGGAACAGTACCTGACTATTTATCTCCCTTTCCCTCCGCTGTCCCCAACTCCTCCATCGCCTCTCCTTCTACTCCTTCCCTGATCCTATCTCGCGATGTTAACCAGGGTTACCGAACCTACTGGGGCGACAGTGAAGACGAAGAGAGCGTAAACTCTAGTCAGATCGCTGACAACGAGATCCTCTACATCGAACAGAACCGTCGCTACAGTAAGTTTACCCAAACCCCTCCGCTTCTCTCGTCCCCACCCCCCAGTCGTCGGAAGGACCGACAGCTAACAGACAGACACCCGACCGACCTATCTAACCTCACCTCTCATCTCCTGCAGCGCTCCTCCAACGTGCTCCTCCTCGGAGGAAACTTCTTCCGTCGTCCCACGGCCGGAGTCTTCCTCCGGCACCATCGCGCCGCCGACGTTCTCCCGGACGACGTGGCGCTTATCCCGGAGTTGCTCGTTCCGACTCTCCGTCGTCCCGCCAGCGAACCGCCCCCCGCCGCTCACATCAGGGTCGCCAGACGGCTGAAAACTATATCGGAGGAGTTGGCCTCAACTTACGAGTTGGACCGCCCCGATGCCGGTCAAATGTCCGGGATCAACCGGAAACTGTCTGGGACCAACCGGACACTGTCTGGGACCAACCGGACACTGTCCGGTTACATAGCGTCCGGGTTCAGACGACTCCGACGTTGGGGTTCCCAACCAACATGCGGTCCATTCGCGGAAACCTCAAATGACGTTTACGACACCGGCTAATGTAACTTTACTATAAATTATTTAAGTAGCCGTAATTAATACATTAATTTAAGTGTACAGTAAGCTAGTGGTGAAGTTCTTCCACTAATAAAGAAAACAATTATTAAGAAATCAAATTAAGGAATTAAGTTCTTTTAAAATAAAAAGTTCTATAACAAATTTTACTTGCGTGCAATTATGGGGCAATCGTTTTATTTATGTAGCATTTAGTCTCCGCTTTGTAATAATAAATTGTACTAAGTAGATATTTATTTCGTTAGATTTTAGCTCATGGGTGATTCTCATCAAATCTGTACCGCGTTGCGGCTGCGGGTGGGACAAAGGTCAAAAAAAAGTTTTCAGAAAGTTAAATATTCCAGTACTAAAATATTGTTTTATAATACTAGTGTGGTTTTTAAAGTTTCCAAGCAATAGCACTTGTGGTATTTAAAATACAGTATATTAAATCTGGTTGTTTGCCATTGTTGCGGATGGGACAAAGCCATGTCATTGTGCTGATAGATTATATTTGCACATAAGATACATCATTTTGTTAAAAAATAAGAACCTTGTTGCTATAAAAATACGTAAAAATCTAAAATTCTATAAGAATTCTTAAAAAATCTAAGAAATTCAGCAGCGTATCTTATGTGGACCCATCTCTTGGGAAATAAGAAGCTAATATATAAATTATCAACGTCACAGATAATTGTTTAACATGAACTACAATACCACAGTGATATAACAAATATTTAGTTGGTGTCTACGAAAAATCCTACTTCTGGTTCATTATGAATGTTGCGGATCGGACATTATATACTTGTTTATCGAATATTGTGGGATTACGGGAAATTTAAAGCAACACCAATTGGGGAGAAAGATGGCAGCGAATGCAAACGACAAAAATTGGCTTTATGTTCATAACACAAACATCATTTTATAATGATTCAACTAATGTTCCGCCCGCAACTTTCATAACAAATTAGTAAATACTTAAATAGAAAATACTAAATACTAAAAAGTTTAGAAACCACCAGTAGAGTCAGTGGAACTGCTGAAGTTGCATATTAATGTTCCCAATGTCATTTTGTTTGACAATATGGACTGGACAGTTGCCATCAAACTCTTACGTTTCTTTCTGAACTGCATTAGTTTCCAATTTTATTATTGACTTTTCACATTCAGTCATTTGGCATTATGAATCTAATTAATGGGTCAATCAAGGCTTGTAAAGTATAATACCGATGTTGTTGACGTACCAATATCTTATGGTTTGACATTGTTCACAATGTGGAGTTTTATTGTACCAATAGACCTCAATCAATATGCTTCTTGGAAACTGATAATAATGTGGCTGAAGGATTTTTCAAGTTAAATTTAAATCATTAACATGTTCAGATCACAAATATTACGATAATATAAAACATAACATCTTACATTGGCTGTATATAGTGAGTATCATATACCTAAAGTTAGGTGTTACCGATGGGACATCCGTTGCGGACGGGACATCCGTTGGGGATGGGACATTGGCATTTACTTGTTTACCTGGGAATAACGGATAATATATGTAAACTTTTTTTGTTATTTATTAATTAGTTAGGGTTTATGTCTTACAGAAAAAATATAAATATCCACTTGATAGTGTCCAGGGCTTACAAGAACCGCCCGTTGCGGATGGGACAGGTTGCTTGTAATTTCAAACAAACGGTAGAAATTTGAGTTTATTTTTCAATAATACTTGGAAGATTGTGCTTAATTGCTACAATACTGTGTGTCTGTAATAATTGACCAACTTTTGGCACAAAAATACACGTTATAATACCATTCGTGTTCCCCTAAATGAAGAATGTTTCGGATGGGACATTTAGAATGATGACAATTTTTGTTCCACCGATAAAAGCTAAAATCAAAGCCTAAAAATAAATCAATCCTTATTTTTTTCACTTTAAAACGTAAGCTGGACATATACCAGGTAATATTGAAGAGATAATCTTTGAGCATAATGTTTGTAAATTATAGACTAACGTAGTTTATTTTTCACAAATGTTGTCGATGGGACACATTTTATTATTATTTTGACTTCAAGAGGTCATGACATATATTTGCAGAATCCTTTTTGTGGCACATAGGTTGGAATATTATTGTCGAATAAAATGAGCCATTACTCTTATATCTATGATGGTTAGTATGAGAAATAAACGAACATGAAATAGGGAAATGTCCCGTCCACAACGCGGTACAGATTTGATGAGAATCACCCTCATGTTTTTTTGCTGTGCAGTTTAGTAGATGCTGTATTTATTTATAGATAGGTTGCTATATAATTAATAACGTAGTCGTTTTAGTTGAAATACATATTGTGCAGTGATAACCCAAGTATTAAATGTAAATTTATTAACCTTATAATTTCCACCTCAAATCTAGCTTTAAAAATTATTGGAATAGTAAAATGTTGAATCTTGGGTTTATGATTTCATTTAGAATGACATTACATGGAATTATATCGTAGGGTACGTGTCATCATTGTTTAGGAGAGCCTATAAAAGATATAGAGAGATATAGATAGGGCCTTTCTGCAGTAAAATATTGCCCAATAGGATTGTTGGAATTTACTTTATTGCGTAATAATCATCACTTCCCATTGGTTAAAACTTTACATAGGAGGGACTTTCTGCAGTAAAATAATGTCCGCTGGGATATAGGGCTTTACTTTAATAGGCAATAATCATCACTTCCCATTGGTTAAAATGTTCAAAACTTCACCAGCTGATAGAGTATGATGACTAAGTGTGGAATTGTATAAAAAAGTAAAATCCGACTAAAATAGAGTTAAGGCCTTAAGGCACTTCAGCTACGATATAATGTTCCAAATATTGTAAGTATGTAAAATAAATTATCCAAAGGAATCTTCAATTTATAAGTCACGGCTCACGGGTTACCTACACCTGTTCCACAGCATATGCCAAACTCCCCTCCACACGTATAAAAAGTTTGAAAAATATTTAGTAATGACCTCATCCCTATTACTTGAAGTATCTTTTAATCAATCGTGAGCTTAAATGGATCTATTAATAACACCCACGTGTCATTTAATGGCGTGCAAGTGTCGACAAATATCTCAATCAATCAATTACAGTTCCCTACTACTGTTATTTCCACAAGGACATACAGGAAGTCGCCTTTAAGACCTTCTTGAATAATGTATTGTAGTTGTCCGCTTTCTCATGACAATTTAGAGGTACGGTGGATTGTTGAAAGATTTTGTCCAGATAACTTACAGGTTCACAAACAAATAAGTGATAGAAACTGCACAAATTAAATTAGTTGCTGTATAAATAAATGTAAAAATGAAATAAATTATCTTATTAAAAAAAATCAGCTTATATTTATGGTGGCGTTTGGAGCCATGTTAATATTTTATAGCTACTGGTTATTAATAGCTACAGGTAGGTAATGCAGTAGACATATCTTGCTGTCAGGCAATTAATAATAAATACCTACTATTGTTTATGTCGTAACCATGACGGCGTAACTTTACAGCCTCTGAATTCTCAAATTAGTTTTTCGGTAAGTTGTTTCACATTTGACACCAAAACAGACCATCAAACAAACAACAATTTCGAAATGTTTTGAACTATTTTCGGAATCAGTACCAAAAATTACTCTATATGTATCAAAACCATAAATGAAGATCATTTTTGAGAAACTTTGAAAATTGTTCACTTTTGGTGCATGTTTGATCAGTTACAATAAGGAGGAAATTTTAATGTAATTTTTCTCGCGTTTAATTTTGTGGGACACTTTCTCTATATACTTTTTAACTACTCAATCGATTTTCGTTCTGTTTGGTGAATTATGTAGAGAATCATTAATTACGATCCACGGGATACCCCACTGTCTTTCAAAATGGGAATGACTTCATCATGTCTATGCCCACTCAGCATCTGAGGTACCTTGACAATAATGTAGGAAGATCACCAATAAAGAACCTACTTGCAATGGAAAACTTTGGGGGACTAGAGATTTGATTGTTCTTCAAGGAGACCTCACAGGATGTGCACAAAACAATTTTAATTGTTCCAGAGCTGTTCTGGCTTCCACTATGATGCTACTACTACTACTAGGATCGGCATGCTGTATTGCAGCTGCATTTTTAAGAATGCTGTGCCGGCTTGTCAACAAAATTGCGCCGCCACAACTCCCTATCACCCATGACATTTGCTAGATCATCCGCATCTTCAAGGCCGGTGTCCTTTAACATGCGTGTCAAGAAAGTCATGGGCTGTCCACCATGCTTATTCACTCCATGAGGCTGCCAAAGTACAAGATTATGCACTGGCTGGTCCTCACGGCGATAACAATGTCCTGCAAAGCGGAGGCGATTTTGTTCTAGTGTCAAGCTTGGGGGAACCAATGAGACACCTCCAATGTGTCTGGTTGGAGATGTGTGCATTGTATTTGACATAATGAACCCGGCGTAGCATTCTTGTGAATGTGCCATCCAGAGATTTGGTGTCCTCAGCAGTTAGAGCCCAGCATGGACTCCCATAGAGAAGTACTGGAACTACTGCTGCTTTAAATAATCGGACCTTAAGTTTCCGATTAATTCTCGGTGACTTCCAAATCCTGGAAAGCCTATTCAAGGCTGCCCATGCCTTTCCCTTACGTATTCGAAGGTCCTCACCTGACTTCCGGATCCATGATCTCAGGTAACAGAAGTCGTCCACATGCTCGAGCATACCATCGTTTGAGCTTATGCTCATCCGATCAGAGACTTGCTGAGAACTTTCAAAGTTAACTGTCAAAAATTTGGTCTTTCTGGAGTTAATAAAAAGACCAACACTAGAAGCAGCATGTTCTAATGAGCTGAGAAGCCGTTGGGCTCCCTCTAGTGATTACGAGCGTGAGTACTCCAGCGAGTACTCCTAAGTCATCAGCAAAGTCTAGATCAGTTAGGTACTTGGCAGGATTTCCTCGACTTCTGGAGCCAGTAGATGGACAGTTTTGAATCTAATCACATGAAAGTTTTTTATATGATACATCAAATATGGGGCAACATAACTATCAGGTGAAATTTTGTGAAAATAATTCTACACCGCTAGGTGGCGCTGCAAATTTATGCTAAATTTTTAGGTTTGTTATAAATAGTAAATTTTATTAACAAAAAATTTCGAAAAGTTGTCTGATACTTTTATGCAGGGTGGCTATGTAGATACACCCACAGAAAGTTTCAGAATAATTGCTCAAAAATTGTAGAAGTAGTAGGGTTTTGAAGTTGACAATTTCATAAAAAAAATATTTGTTATTATTTTCGACCTTTCCTTATACATAGTAATAGTAATTTCAATAGGATTCCCTAAATGGAAATTTATATAACTTGAGAACTAAAAGAGCTATTAAATAGCGGTTTTCAGATTTGGAAACACCATTCAATGGTGCATTATAATAGATGATAAAAAAAAATTGGACATATTTTGGACCAAAATGGTGTACCCCCCCCCCCCCCCCCCCCCCCCCTTAAAAAAAACTTTCGCATTGGCAGCTTGGCATCGATGTCATAGAAGTCCACAGTCAAACTACTCAAAAAATTCAATGCATTCTTCAGTCCTCGGGTCTCGCTCATCGGTTAGTCCAGTTTGCCCGTAGCGCGAGCGTAGTAGCGATACCAAAATCCGAGGTCGCCAATGACACTGCATCAGACAGAGGCGGTGGCCTTGGTGGCGAGTTGTTTGAGTACCGGTACAATTACAAAACGTTGCTGGAAAACGTATTGCAGTATTCGGCAGTTTGGAAAATTTCTAACCTTTTACCAGTCTACATATGTACCAAGTTTGGATATATTTTATCGAGATTTGGCTGAGTTATTAACGTTTAAAATTGGACACAACAGATCAACAGAGCAACCGAGACACACCGATTGAGTAAGTGGTACCTGTATGCTAAGCTCGCTTACTTTCGTCGCTCGCCCCACAACAGACACACCGATTGAGTTAGTGGTACCTGTATGCTAAGCTCGCTTACTTTCGTCGCTCGCCCCACAACAGACACACCGATTGAGTTAGTGGTACCTACCTGTATGCTAAGCTCGCTTACTTTCGTCGCTCGCCCCACAACAGACACACCGATTGAGTTAGTGGTACCTGTATGCTAAGCTCGCTTACTTTCGTCGCTCGCCCCACAACAGACACACCGATTGAGTTAGTGGTACCTGTATGCTAAGCTCGCTTACTTTCGTCGCTCGCCCCACAACAGACACACCGATTGAGTTAGTGGTACCTACCTGTATGCTAAGCTCGCTTACTTTCGTCGCTCGCCCCACAACAGACACACCGATTGAGTTAGTGGTACCTGTATGCTAAGCTCGCTTACTTTCGTCGCTCGCCCCACAACAGACACACCGATTGAGTTAGTGGTACCTGTATGCTAAGCTCGCTTACTTTCGTCGCTCGCCCCACAACAGACACACCGATTGAGTTAGTGGTACCTACCTGTATGCTAAGCTCGCTTACTTTCGTCGCTCGCCCCACAACAGACACACCGATTGAGTTAGTGGTACCTGTATGCTAAGCTCGCTTACTTTCGTCGCTCGCCCCACAACAGACACGAATCTGATCACGAATGAAACTGGAATACATCGCACCTTGTTGATTAGGGCATTTTTGGATATGTGTCAATGAACGGCACGAAAAATACAAAGTAGCACAAATTTGATAATCAAAAATCACCAAATCAACCTGAATTTAAGACATTATGACGATAATCGATCGTTTAGGGCGATAATCTCGAATATGACACTCAAAAATATCGTATTATCTAACCAAATTAGATTTTTGCCGTTTGAAATTTTATGTTACTTGTATTTTTTTGTGTTGTATTGTATTTTTTTAAAACCAGTATAGCTTCAGAATTACCAAACCAAAGGCAAAATTTAACAGTTGTAATTTTTTGCTACGAAAATTTCTGGTCACGAAAATTGGGTGTGCATTACTGGAAATATTTATAACTAGTTTCATCGTGACAAAAAAAGTATAGCGTTTTTTCACTATTCTCGAGGCATTATATTAACGAGCACCAGAGAAGTTAATAATGTGTCGAGAGAATATAGTTTCCATACTGTGATTCAAATTATTGTACTCTTCAACTCCTGATGCTGCTTTACTCAATGTTAAATAATTTAGTGTTCTCGAATATTTATACGTAACTACAGATCCGTTTAAGGCCCCGGTAGCGCTACTTCAATAATTTTTTGCAAAACATTTTTTTAATTTCATCTAGAGCAGATTTTAATCAAGATTCCAAATTTGAAAACCCTTTAGCAAGATCTGTCTTACTTCTCGAAATATTGCTGTCTGTCCGTTTTACTGTCGGTTTGTCCGTCAGTATGTCTGTCCGTCAATAAAAAACATACGATCTGTCTAAAAAATTCCCTGTATGGGTTTTCGTTGTCGGTGACTTCATTTCTGATGTCATTAATCAAATTTGGCCTCGTCGGTTCTGTCTGTATGCCTGTCAGTCTGTCTGTCAAAATATAACCGACAGTCTGACAGCCAAACAGACAATTTGGACGTCATGAAATGTTAAAATTGACACTCGAAATAAATTCTGCGACCAGGAAAACCCCTATAGTTAAACTTTTAGCTCAATGCTGTGCCTTTTTCTAATATTTGACAGACAGATAAGTCGGATGGTCAGAAAGACCGACAGACAAACATACATACAAACTAGATTTAATTAAAATTGAAAACTGACCTCAGAAATCAATCAGCGACCAGGAAAACCCCCATAGCAAAATTCTTAGCATGGTTTTATGATTGATTAATATGATTGATTGATTGATATGATTGTTTTATTCCAATATGGAAATAAATGGCCAAAATTGAATAAAATATTGATAATTTTTAATTTGTCAAAATTAAACAATAAACAAAACAAAAAACAGCACCAAAATGACAATTGTTAATTAATTTTCGAAATTTTACTTTGAGATATAGAAAGAGCATACAAACATTTTTGATACGATTTAAAAAATTAGAAAGAAAAATACTAAAGATTGAATCTGCTGAAGGTTTTTGGATTTTTGTCCAAAAATTTGTCAATATTTTTCCAAATTTTTGAAAAATTTGAATTTTTTATTTTTATTCATAATTACAAATCTTCCACTGACCTTCATACAAAGTTATGGTCGTTTCTGACAATGAGAAGTTGCTCTAACAAGGCAATATAAAAATTATGTCCATGTAGCGCTACCGGGGCCTTACTACTGTACATAACATAAACCAATATTGGATCATTGAGTTCCGTTATGGAGTTCTCCTTGCAGACACTAAAGGTGCAATAACTTTTGAGTGTGTGGATGGATTTTTCTCAAATTACATCCCCTCTTCTACTTTGATACTCTTTCATCAATACATGTAATTTAATTTAAGAAATCCCGCCAAAAATATTTTATTTTACTTTTTTCGCCGGTAATGCTACCCTATGGTAATAGGGAAAAAAGTGAAACCTTTTATCCCAATTTTGGGGTATATTCGAGCGAAAAAGTAAACCCCACAAGCCCAAATTTTGTGGGCTCTTTTCGACCTTTTAGTTAATAATAATCATAATAATGGTTTCGATTTGACCGTAAAAAATGTCAAGCAATGATGTCCTATATTACATCGAAAATAAAGTTTTTTGCTTCTCCTGTAAAATGACAAAAATGGAGTTAGTTAAAACCGAAAAGTGAAAACATGGTACTCTTCGCATCATAGGGGGGGGGGGGGGGGGGGGATATTTGTTATTTTCATGGTTTGTTGGAAAGATAATATGGGGTTATGAGGAATTCAAATCAGTAAAGCCATTTGAGGTCACCAGTTCGTTCCCATTTCGGCCGACATAATTAGCCTAAGGAACCCAATATAATGTGAAATTTGATTGACAATAATAAATATTGGTTTTATTTACGACTATTACATAAACTCGAACAAACACAATGTTATAATAATGTAAATGACATATATTAGTACTTAATTCAACCATGGCGTACAGCTAATTCGCACCTCAAGTAGAACTCTATTAGACACATAATCTATCAGCGGCTGCCAATAGAATCCACAAAATAACTAAATCTACATCGAACAAACAAAATTACATGATAATTAATTAATGGTAAATGTTCTGAAATATTGCCAACAAACAATACGAAAATTCATAAAAAGATCTATACAATTTGCATTGAAAATAAAACATTTACGGTACACAAGCTTTTGTATGAAATGTCTACAATAAAAGGCCCCAGTAACTGTGTTTGTGTAATATAAATAATGAATTATACACTGATATACAGTATACATAAACTGAAAAGTGATCACCTATAGAAACTGAAAGGATTATGTGCACAGCTGATTGATCCACCAGTTTTTTTTTATAATGAGATTACAAAAAGAATATACAATTCAGTGAGTCAGTTAACCTATAATGAAAATGAAAAGTGCAACATCATATTGGTTATATGTCACGCTAGTTGCTACGGTATCTGCAACATATCGTACCTAAAAGTCATTGCTATGCCAATAACAATATTGCCCCTCTTGTGTTGTTACGAGTGGCGAACCAGGTGCCAGGGGCAACGATCAGAATTTCTATAATAAAACTTAAATTCAAAATAATTAATTCACACTTTGATCGCTGAGAAAGTGCTTGAAATTTCGGCACGAAATGACAACTTTAAATCACTATACACTTCAATAGGCAATACAATAACGCTTCATTCGTTGGAATTAGAACAATAATTTATTAGTAAACCATTATATTAGTGAAGTTAAATTATTGTTAATAGGGTTTACTGCAGATGTATAAACTGCATAAATCCAATGATATTAATCATCCACAGAAACTTTATCTTAACACCGACATTGAGAACTTACAGAGGGCTTGTGATGTATCTATCCTTGTACAGATTGTCTCACTACATCATCCTGGGTCTTATGACCCCAAAGGCAGTAAAATCATACAATCATTTTTTTTTAATTTAATAGAATCTGCCCAGGTATAGAGAGATACATTCCTTGATGTAATAACAAGTTTAAACTTTATATAGATACGTCCGTGGTAAATTGCTCATTTAAATTGGAAAGATTTTATGATATGAATATTGCGCTACTTTTGATGAAACGATTCATACGTTTAGAAAAATTTAAACATCATTATATTCTTTAAAATGTCCCCCCTTTATTGTTCGCATAATAAAGTGCGGATAATAAAGACTTTAATGACCGCATTTGTGGATAATAAAGACTTTAATGCCCGCATTTGCGGATAATAAAGACTTTAATGCCAGCATTTGTGGATATTAAAGACTTTAATGCCCGCATTTGTGGATAATAAAGACTTTAATGCCCGCATTTGTGGATAATAAAGACTTTAATGCCCGCATTTGCGGATAATAAAGACTTTAATGCCCGCATTTGTGGATAATAAAGACTTTAATGCCAGCATTTGTGGATAATAAAGATTTTAATGCCCGCATTTGTGGATAATAAAGACTTTAATGCCCGCATTTGTGGATAATAAAGACTTTAATGCCAGCATTTGTGGATAATAAAGATTTTAATGCCCGCATTTGTGGATAATAAAGACTTTAATGCCCGCATTTGCGGATAATAAAGACTTTAATGCCCGCATTTGTGGATAATAAAGACTTTAATGACCGCATTTGCGGATAATAAAGACTTTAATGCCCGCATTTGTGGATATTAAAGACTTTAATGCCCGCATTTGCGGATAATAAAGACTTTAATGCCCGCATTTGTGGATAATAAAGACTTTAATGCCCGCATTTGTGGATAATAAAGACTTTAATGCCCGCATTTGTGGATAATAAAGACTTTAATGCCCGCATTTGTGGATAATAAAGACTTTAATGCCCGCATTTGTGGATAATAAAGACTTTAATGCCCGCATTTGTGGATAATAAAGACTTTAATGCCCGCATTTGTGGATAATAAAGACTTTAATGCCCGCATTTGCGGATAATAAAGACTTTAATGCCCGCATTTGTGGATAATAAAGACTTTAATGCCCGCATTTGTGGATAATAAAGACTTTAATGCCCGCATTTGTGGATAATAAAGACTTTAATGCCCGCATTTGCGGATAATAAAGACTTTAATGCCCGCATTTGTGGATAATAAAGACTTTAATGCCCGCATTTGCGGATAATAAAGACTTTAATGCCCGCATTTGTGGATATTAAAGACTTTAATGCCCGCATTTGCGGATAATAAAGACTTTAATGCCCGCATTTGCGGATAATAAAGACTTTAATGCCCGCATTTGCGGACAATAAAGACTTTAATTAATGTCCGCATTTGCGGACAATTATTTAAGAATAATGACAGGTCTTCTATCTCACAATATTATTTATGAAATTGTCAACTTCAAAACCCTACTACTTACTACAATTTTTGAGATATTAGTCTGAAAATTTCTGTGGGTGTCTACATAACAATCTTGCATAAAAGTATCAAACAACTTTTTGAAATTTTTAGTTAATAAAATTTAATACAATTTATAACAAACCTAAAATTAGCATAAATTTGCAGCGCCACCTAGCGGTGCAGAATCATTTGCACAAAATATCGTCTGATAGATTTGTTGCCCATCTTTGATCTATCATATAAGAAAACTTTCATGTGATTAGATTCAAAACTGTAAAAGCCTTAGGGGTTTAAGCGCAACCAAGTTTTTTCATTGTTAACTAGTATTAACAATAATTAAATAGCGAAAAATAATTTCTTCTGACCTGTCATGTAGAATAGTATCTTGGTAAGCCTACCTATATTCCAAATTATAGTCAAAACCAAACAATTTTGAATCGCTGAGAGTTATAAATAGAAGAGTTGTCTGAAAATTGTGTACTACCCCCCCCCCCCCCCCCCCTCCTTAAATTGGTACTTTTTTGTTTCTCAACGCTCTAATAGAGCGATAGTGTTACAAAATACATTGAGCTGTAGTATTTTACTATATTGCTCCGTACCGTCGCCGTACCCATAGGCGACTAAATCACCTGTCTGCATGTCCAGGTTTTGAACTGCGCATCACGACTCTTTTAGGCCTAGTTTTAGTAATATACTGGTATTTTTATGTAGGCCTATATTGTTATTGTTATTCTTGTTACCTAGGCTACGTCAGCTGGTGGTGGGACAATGTCTGTTTTATATATTATATGAAATAATAAACTAATCTGTATAATACATATAATATTAAATAAATATAATTATATAGTTATTAGTATGGTTATTAAATAAATATAAAAATTTATTCAAGAATTTTACTATATTGCTCCCATAGTGACTGCGATTCCAACAGTGTACTCCGTTAATTTTTTGCAATAATATTATTTTGCTAACTACTTTTTTTTTTCACTTTTCTCGAGGCATTTTATTTACCGAGCGCCAGCGAGGTCAATAAAGGGTCGAGATTTCAAAATTGTTTGGTTTTGACTATAATTTGGAATATAGGTAAGGTAGCCCTACCTAAGATACTAATGTTTCCAAAGTAATACATAATTATTGCAAAAAATGTGTATTTTGTTGTCCTCTTTGTAATCCTCATTTACTCGAAATAGTTTTTAATTATTTTTCGAGGCCGTTTAAAAAGTCGAACAAAAAAGATACTTTCTTTTTGTAAAATGAATAATTAATTAACTGAAAAACTAATTAAACTGATTAATTAAACTAATTAATTAACTGATTAATTTAAACTGAATTATATGGCCGTACAATTATTATTCCCTGAATCCAAAAAATATAATCCCACTTTAAATCCCGAAGTATAAACGGTGAAGTAAAGTTGTTGAATATTGCGACTACTTCTGAAATTAATATATTATATTGAAATCATAAGTAAATAATATCCAGATATAGAGACCCAGTGATAAACAATAAATTTACTTATATTATTCCATCACACTAAATAAAATTCATCGATGCAATTTCAAGTGATAAAAGATAATTATAAAGTTGACCAAAATCGGCATCTTTCCTACACCACCACTTAACCAGTTTAAATACTAATTCCGTACCGTATCTGCTCTATTCCGGTAAATACGGTATTAATATTAACATTATTTATTTTTGCTTTACGCTTTTTTTCTTTAAGTAAATTTATTGTTTTACGAACTGTAAGTGTTAGTAGGCGTGTTACTAATTTTTAAATGGCGAGGCCTGTATTCAACAAAGTAATCGTTAGCGAAAACTGAAACATCTATAATTATTACGACGAAAGGTTTATAATATTAAGATGTGTATAGAGCGGACTGCAGGTCACTATTTACAGATAATCTATTATGATGTCGGAATAATATCTGAGAAGATTTCGTGAAGAATCCCAAAACACACGGGCCGCCACTGGCAGATCAAGTTGTTCGAGTAGAAATCTGATTTTGAGTGAGAACATTTACAAAGAAAAATCAGGTATTTATAGGAGGTGCCGGAATTCTCTACAACTGAATTCCAAAATGAATTAACAAGAATTATGCAAATTGTATCAATAATGAGTTTATGGTATAAAATATTTGGCCATCGAACTCATTTTATTCGCATTCGGGTAGAGATGCGACACGATAATAAGGGAAACAATAATCGTAATAACCCAACGCAACAGTATAAGTGCAGTGTAATTAATTGCAACAAAAACATTCTGAATAAACGTTACACGGGCAATCAACAAAAATAATATAAAAAAAGTGGCACACAGAGTCTCGAGCTCTATATGAAATACACCAGCAACACCATTTAATAAACAATTATTAATTGTAGAGTTAAAGATTTATTGAACTATTCAATAACATCCATTATCGTTTCATTTAAAAAACTCATCCTTAGATTATCCATCTAAATCCATCCATTAGCACCCCCCCCCCCCCCATCTTTACACCCCATCCACACCCTCTCCAGTTTTTACGACCCAACTATCTCTTAACTCTACCACCCCCAATACCACACACTTTCAACTTTACAACCCAATTCCACCCTCTCTCAACTCTACCACCCCAATTCCACCCCTTGGTCTACGACAGATGGAAGGACAACAACCCCTCCTGCGCCGCCAGTCGTAGTTTCTCTCTCATCACGTGTTTGCTCGAGTAGTCTGGTAGTTTGAGATAGTTAACGCAAGTCATCACGGACGGGAGATAGTCGTCGGGATTGTCCGGAGCCTCGTAGGACTTCTTGACGACGGTTAGGAGCGGGTTGAGCGCGCGGAACCCTCCGATAGGAAGTCGGGGACTCCCGGTAACGAACTGGAGGAATCTACGCTGCTCCTCTCGGGAGTACTCGCACAGTATCTCGGAGAGATGCCGGACGGCCTGACTGCTGCTGGTGTAGCCGTGATCCGGACGGAAGGACTCCGCCAGACTCTTAGCGTCCCATTCGTAGCCGCTCTTCCCACCGCACAGCAGGTCCTCCAACTCCTGAGCCTGGAAGGTGGCGAGGTGCGATAGAGGGAGCACCGTCTGGAACCCCTCCTTGAGCGCCTCGATCTGGCGTTTAACTCCCTCGTAGAGGATCCAATGGACCGAGAGTTTCAGATAATCCTGTAGATTATGAATGGTAACGTCTTTATCCTTGCCATCTTTACACAACTCGATCTGCGGGTATCCAGGCAGCACGAAGTTCAACCCGAGGTCGTCTACTCGATCCGACAACTCAGCCAACGCCTCCTGCAGCGGTAGACCGCCTCTGCTGTCTGGCTGCTCATCCAACATCTGTTTGGTTGCAACCATCTGCGAGAGATCCAGTAACGAACGGTGTAGCACCACGTCTACGTGCTGTACATCCGCCAGACAGAAGGACTCCTGTTCCCCTAGCAACCAGCGGTAGAAGGACACCGAGAAAGACATATCAAGGAGACGGAAGTCTAGGAGAGCCTTGGCGAGGAAGCGGCCGAGGAATCTGAACTTCTGTTTGAGTCGCGTCAGCGGTCCCAGTTTCATTGTGCGGGGCACCGGGGCGGGGAACAGCCCCGAGGGTGCGTGCACGTAGGTGATGCACTCCTCGACACCGGCACCCGTGGTGTTGGGAACCTGGATCGATTCGCCCCGCCACAGGTTCAGCTCGGAGCGCTGCAGGTCCTTGGAGACGAGTGCGTAGAACTCGAGAGTGGGCCCGAGTCCCGTGCCGACTTCGTTCTCGAAGCTGATATCGAGGATCGCCTTGGGGTTGCCCATATCGATGAAGATCTGCTCCGCCTGGTGAAGCAGATTCTCCCGGGAGACGATCTTCTTCACTTTATCAACCCGCGGGCCGACATGGTCGTTAGCAGTCGCGCCGCCGTCCTGCGATTCCGATTGCAGCCTCATGAGGGCGCGCTCCCGGTCGAAGGCCGTCGCGTAGAGGAGCAGCTGACGGCAGTCGAAGGGGAAGAGGAACGGGCAGGATGTAGTAACTTGGGCCAACCAGCTGGGAAGATTCCCTGTCGCGATAACGAATGGGTCGTGCAGCTGACGGGATAACTTTGTGAACAGCTTGGGGCAGTGGAAGTCGGTGGCTAAGAGGGCGGGATGGGGTAGCATACAGGGGTAGAGGCAGTGCCAGTGGGTGGCGATAGCGTGTAGCACTCGGAGCAACCCCATCACCTCGAGGGCGGGGTCCTGGAACGGCAGGGCGACCAACGCCTGGTTGATCCCGAGGTCCAACGCATTCCGTTTGATAACCTTAGCGGGACTGGGCCAGGGGTCCTCCGAACTCGTCAACTTCCCTCCGAGTTTCCCGGGCATGCTGAAGGTTTTGGGCCGTTTCGTGGTCCGTTCCTCCAACTCCGTCTGGGAGACCTTGTAGTGCAACGTGTGCACGTGGTTCCACATTCCCGTGTTGCTGAACAGACCCGATTCCTCGTCGGTGCTCTCCTCCCCTTGATGCGTCGAGTATTGGCGCACCGCGTGGTAGATGGTCATGTTCTTAGGGAGCAGATGTTCTCCGATGTAGAACTCGAGGCTGACATTCTGGGAACTCGTCGCGAACTCCAGATAGTCATCCATATCATCCTCGCTGACGTCGTCGTCGCTACTCATGTCCAGTTTGGAGCCGCGGTGCCCACCGAAGCCACGGGACAGGAGGTATCGCTCCACAGAATGGACCACGGCCAATGGATCCACCTGGATCGGACCGCTCTTCCATTGCTTCGCCTGCGAGCAGCTTGGATGCCGACTCAACTGACACCGCAGCTGATGACTGCTAAGGAAGTTGAGAACGCTGTTATGAGCGCCGGACAAGTGCCCGGGAGAGCCGGACAACATCGAGTGGTGGACAATATTGCCGAGTCGACTGAGGTATCTCATATTAACTTCATGGACTTTGATTGGAAATTGTTCCAGTTGTGCGACGCATCCCACCAGCTTCGTGACAAGCGCCTTGAAGTTCTGCGACGAGATGACGCAGTTGAGAGTGTAACTGTTTCCGAGAGGACAGCCGAGGAACACGTGAACGAAACTGCGGAGTCGCAAGGTTCGAGAGACCCCGTCGATATCGCCAGGTTGCGACAAGTAGCGGTGGAGATGCGAAACGATCCCACTGTGGTGAACCTCGAAGGCCGTGACATCTGTCTCCGTAACAACCGCGGCAATCTGTTCGAGCGGCATGAGCCCAGCGGTGCGACAGTTAGACAGCCCATCCGCGGCCTCACTCAACGTGGCGAGCACCTTGAGAGCGGGATGACTCTCCCCCTTAATCCCCTCGCCGAAGTGCGTCTGAGTGAAGCTAAAGGCCTGCTCCTTCAACCAGTTGCGCACTTTATCCCGGGTGCTGCTCTCCTCCGCCGTCTGCGTTGGTGGCCGAGGACTGCGGGACTCCGGTGCTGACTTGTTACTCCGACCCCATCGCGCCGGATTGAAGTTGGATAGGAAGGACTTCCCCCCGGAGGAACTCTGCTTCCTGGAGGAGCTTAGCGACGATGTGGATTGCCCGAGGTCCTCGCTGTTCGCCCTACTACGGGTTTTTGGCCCCTTTCCCGTCACTTTCTTCGCCAACTTTCTGTCTTTCAGTTTGACGTCGTTGCCAGCGAATTGACGGGAGACAGACGCCACGACGCTTTCGCTACTCGTTCCCGGGGTCGCGACCAGCGAGTTGGACCGGGATTTACCGTCGGCCGGCGTCGCAATCGGTCGGGGTATCTTGCCGAGGTTCGCGATCTCGTGCATAACCCCCTCGCGTCGGAAGTAGACCTGGAACACGTCCGGGAGCTTCTTCATCAGCATGCTGGCGATCTGGAAGGCAGACAACTGGACCTTGAGGTCCCCAGATGACAACATGTGTCCGAGATGGCCGCTGATCTGGATATCAGCAAACACCTTACGGAGAATCTCATCTTGGGCCACGTTAATCATCCGCAGGAGACCCCGCAGACTGTGGTGTTTGACTACCGGCCCCCCAGACTGCGTGTAGACCTGGAACATGACTTTACACAAGAGTTCGAGGATGTCATTGGCCGACTGGTCGGTGCTCGAGAAGAATATGAACCGCTGATCGTCGACGGTGAGTGGCGATGGAACAGCTGGGGTTTCAGCTGACCGGCCGCCTAGACGTCGCTGCACCGGTCGAGATGTCCCCGTCTCGTTGTTCACCTGCACCATCGCGCTGAAGTCGATGTCGTAGATCCGGTTGTGGACGTTGATGGAAACCTCGTCCTCTCCGCTCGCGAATCCCGCTTCTATTATCCGCGAGTCGAAGATTCCGTAGGAGTGCCAATCATTGTGGTCGTCCTGCCACATCCACTGGCCATGGTTGGTGGCCGCCGTGGAGGGGGTGTACCACAGCAGGGAATCCATGGCGAAGAGACCGGTGGACGGCAGTCTGGGGAAGAGTTCGGCCACCAGATGGGTCAGTTCGTACAGCTCCTGTGGAGGGCGTGTAGACAACTCGATGTTGCCGATCCCAGAGGGGAGGCTCTGGTTGGCGCTGCCACAGAACAGCGTCTGCAGTGTTTGTCCGAGGCCGCCACGGACCAGGTCAATGACCACGGAGTGACAGACCGTGCAGATCTGGGCGAACGATCTAAGGGTTGTAATGAGAGTAGCCGAGGTGAGCACCGGAGGGGCCATCACTACGAGTCGTTGGAGCTCACTGAGGTAGTTCTTAGAGACGATAAACAGGAGTTTCTCCCTCGAGTTCTGCATGCTGTCAACGATGCGAGAGAGAGCATTGCAGGCGCTATTCGATATCTTCTTGTCGTTGTGAGAGACGCGATGGGTGAGGGTTGGAATGGCGTCCGATACGAAATGGAACTCGTCCTCGGTGACACCCAGACAGCAGTTGGCCACAATCTGTAGGGCGTGGTGTTGAGCAACTATTCCGAAGAAATCGATGTATGACAGACAAGCACCAACACCACCGGCCTGTAGGATAGTCTTCCCGTGCTTCAAACTTAGCAACTCCAAAGCGTTGAGACTTTGTTCGGCAACATCTATGCAGTGGATGACCTGTAATTTACTCAACAACAACGGGATTGTCTCTATGACCAGTCCGGAACTTCGAGGCAAAACCTCGAGGATGTAGGTTATAGCGCGACAAGCATGGAGAACGATGTCAATGTTGTGGTCAACCTTGAGCATCGCACTTAGCGACGGAACGTATTGCTTCACTGGGAAGTCTGCCAATGTTTCCTCGTTACCCATAACCAGGAACTGACACAGTTCCATTAAGGCCTGCATCTGTGTGCTTTCATCTCCTCCCTAAATATAAATAAATTATTACAAAAATATTTAAAATTTATAATTATATTTAAAAATAATAATAGGCCTGCCTCCCTATGTGTTTGAAAACCAACCAAATCATTATATAATATAATTAAAGAATGAAGGAGGCCCATATTTTTTTATAAATTATTAGAATATATTTGAGTATTATTGCCAATAAAAATATTGTAGCGTCCTGTTATTCTAGGCAAAAAGATGGGGTAACACAAAACAAATCATCAGAAATTTAAATTTTAAATTATACCTTGCTAAAAAAATAAAAAATAAAATAGTATTATTCCAAAATTGTAACATTACTCAACGCCGTTAGTATTAACAGCGAGTTGTTATTTAGCACTTTACAACCTTAGATTGTCCTGTACAATTACACCATGTCCTGGAATATAGTGTCGATATTCAGGTCCCCCCCCCCAAAAAAAAATTTTTTTTTTCTACAAATCTTAATGAAATTGCTTGAAATTTGAAACAGGAAACTCCTTGCTGGGTGAGCCAGAATTATTATTTTCGCTTTCATTCTTTAGCTACAAGCGTTTGCAAAAGGTGTCGCCGGCGAAACTTCACAGGTCACAGTGCAATCATTCTTCAATCTTATAGTGATTTGGTGGTACCAATAGAAAGCTGCCCAGCCCATGCAAGGATTCCAAATATGTAAAAATATTTGAATTTGGTTGGGAAATACCTGAGATATGGGCATTCGAATGTTGCATGTACTTGCTTCCCCTGTAGGCCATTTATTCTATTTAATTAATGTACCATATTCTAGAACATTTTGTTTATTCCATACGTAGCTGGGCAACAATGCAATACCTCTTTAATTATACTATTACGTAGCTATTCATAAATAAACAAAATGTTCTAGAATATGGTATTTTTATTTAATAGAATAAAATAGCCTCATGCACATGCAAAACCATACAACTTTAGAAAGCTCATATCTCAGCTATTTTCCAACCAAATTCAGATGATGTTACATATTTGGAATCCTTACATGGCCAGCTTTCCATCAGTACCAACAAATCACTATAAGGTTGAAGAATAACTGGAGTGTAACTGGTGAAATATCACCGGAGACACCTTAAGTGGTAGCTAAATAAGTACCGGAAATTCCTCTGGGGAGTAAAGTTCTGAGATTTCTAGAGTTCTAAAGTCGTCAGACTTTGTGTGCAATCCCTGGCCTAGCGGCCGAAGAAAATTTACTTTACTTTTTAATGCAAAAGAATGCCGCTTTGACTGGATTTATACGCGCTTACAAAGTGTTTTTAATGACAAAATAATTGTTACCCCTTTTTTTTAGATAATTAAAAAGCCTGAGTTGCAAGGATCCAAAAAATAGGAGCGATATTCACCTTGTGATGTTGCACCAATCCTACCTTGATTAGTATTATGGTTTTATTAAAGAAATTGAAAAAAATTAGGAAGCACGTCACCGGGGGTTGAACCATAGCACTATACGGAGTAGGGGTTTGCCGGATTGACCTTTTTCAAACCGGCCAGGCCGGGACCGGATTTGTAAAAAAATTCCTGCCGGAATTCCGACCAAAGCCGGAGTTTTTTATACATCACGTCTTATTTCCTCAATCAGCTATTGTACCTGTATGCATAAACAGAACTGGAGGAAGGGCACCGCGTAAATTGGTCCTTTAGGGCGTTAGGTACTCCGTCGGCAGATACGGGACCTAACGACGCAGGATACATACCGGTAAGATCGCATTCACAGGTCGAAAGTTTTCAGGTCCTAATGACACTGAGAAAATAATATAACATAACATAGAACAAAGTAATAATAGCTGTAGTTATTTTTTATTCTCTCTGAGTTAAATTGGATTTACCAGAGTTTCTAAATTGCCTGACGAAAATATAAAAACTGGTCATTCACGGTGGTTATCTTAATCTAAATCAACGTTTTCGCGCTGAGACAAACAATATATAATAATTATTGACTAGTTATAATTTGTGCATGGGTAATACGTGTACTAATATACAATATATATATTAAATGTTAGTGAGGCTGAGCCCAACCAAATACAAATATTATTGGCAACAAGTTGGCAGTCAGCTCAGCATGTAGATGGTCAGAAAATGATATCAGCTTATAAAATCTGCTTTAGATATTCATAATATGAATGAATATGATACGAACTATGAAATAGATTGTATTGTATTCCATTGTATTTGTTTATTTTATTTACTTAATTTGTTTACATTTGTTAGAATTTAAAAGAAAATTAGTTTGATGTTTTTTGTTGTTGAAAATTTACATTAATTGTAAATTTTGTCAACAATTCGTTGAAAAGAACATCCGGCCAAAAATTGAAATCCGGCACACCCCTAATACGGAGGGTTTCGGCCTATAAGACCTCATCACTAGCGCTAACCAATCCAGCCACATGCCCCAGAACATTACGATTGCATTAACAGCTTAACCCCAATTCATCTTTGATTTAGGCTACAGTATTTATTCTATTTAATAAAATTACTAGAGACGGCGTCAAGACGCCGTTAAGCAAGTCGGAAGTCATCAATCAAATGTAAATTCCATCAACAAGCTGTCATTGGTGTTATTTTACCATTGCGCCTATGGCGTTTTTTCGTTTATGTCTATTTTTCGAGCCCACGGCTCATGGACGAAATAGCGGAACATACCAGGGACCTTAGAATCGCTGTATCTAGCCGCTGTGAAAATTTTATCAAAATCGTTAGAGTAGTTTTGGCTGTAGATCAGTCAGTCAGTCAGCCAGCCAGCCAGTCAGTCAGTCAGCCAGCCAGTCAGCCAACAATTCTTACAGTAATCAAGTCCTACGATTTGCTAATAAATTCTAAAACATGTTATTTATTTATTTTGAGAAGCTAGGTAAGCGAACGATTTACCTATAAAATACAAATGTTTAGCTACAGACTCATAAGACGTAAGTAAATCCAGAATATTAATTATGCTGGTGAATAAAGAAACGCTTAGAATTTGGTAAGAGAAAAGTGCAAAAGGGGATGATAAAAAATGTTATATCATCGCAAATTATTGTTGAAATCTAAAACGGTTTTCATATTCTGAATCAGCAGATGACGGCGGTTGTAAAGATATATTTATTATATTCCCAAATAAAAAAAAATAAAGCCTAGGAAGATGGTTCAATAGTGTCGAATAGACATTTTTAACGGCTTGCTGTTGCGAAACGATTTGATAATCGGAAAATCGGGCAACGTGTGTATTAATATAATATGTCGAACTATCATCACACCGAATTTCGTAGCATTTAATTGATATTAAAAATTAAAGGGTGAGAGTGGGGCTGCAAGGTGTTAGATTGAATCGTAAGATTTCAATCAAAGAGGCTGGAAAGTTTTATGCTTTTATTCGGTTTTGTTTACGAAAGTCGTATCTGCTGACGTACGACGATCGTAGCAATACGTCGGTCGTAAGGTAAGTGGCATACGGTCCATTGTGTGCACCTCGTTGATATCCATCTAGTCCTGAGAAAACATGGTATAAATGATGTGTTGTGCTAGAATGTTGTGTATTTATTAAATATAAATGACCACCAACGAACTCAAGCGATCTAACGATATAAATGTGAGCGGATTCAATTCCGCCGCATTACCCTCATAAAATGGGAAGTGGCATTTTCAGCAATATGTTGGAGATACGAGATTGGCAACAACCAATCTCGTATCACAACCAACACCGGGGACAACACAACCCCAAAGCCACACACAAAGGGAGGTTAGAGGTCAAATCACCTTGGAAGGGGAAACAACCAGCAGGGGCCAACAGGGGGGGAAACACTCCCAGAGAGGGGAGAGGCGTGAAGTAGGTTATTAGCCAAAAGGGGCGAAGGAGGGCATCCACTAAGTAAGAGGCCACAGTAATGTAGAGGTAATCATACATATATTATCAATGCATGCCGTTACCGGTCCAGTTTACTCAGTGGTCAGTTTCAGTGCAGGCCGGCAATATAGTTCTACCGTCATTGCGGTGCTGCCATATACTGATTTATTATCTTGCTACCGTTCTGTACACTTATCCAATTTGCTATCATTACTTTTATATTATACTCAGTTGAACATCAAACTCAAACCTTTTCCACATCCACCCATCAGCCTGCTGTGACGCGTAAAAACCTAACCCGGTCGGGATCCCTTGATCCCGTCACAATAAATAAATCACGATTAATTTAAGAATGACTAACGAAGGGTGCAATTTCACAAAATGAAAATAATACACTTTTTTAAAAGGCCTATAAAAATTTAAGGGGAAGTATAAAATCCTCGACGGTGAGTTGAACTAGTTGTGTTTCAAAGTTGAAGCAATATGATAAAGTAAAGATGTGAAGAAACATGTAGGGGAGTTCGTGTCATCAGAAATTGACAATGACACTACCGGTATATTACGGGTGATGAAGGATAGAAATACAAATAATCATAATAATTTAAAGATTTTTTCATCAATTTTAGGCCAAAATGGAGACAAATTATGCGAAAAATGTAGTGTGAAAAGTGCGAACTTTGCCTTTGGATTGTGAAATTTCGGTTTGGGTGTGAAAATCTCCCAGAATTTAGTAAAACAACCTGGCTGACACAGAGCATATACTATTTCGACACACAAACGAATGATCCCAATTACTATATTATATCCTTGGTAGTAGATCGTCAGCTTACCTGCAGTCCTGATAACATCTGTCCAGCTTTATTGGATGTCGTCGAAGGTGAGTGATTGCGATGGAAGAGTCTCCCGCCTAGAGACCCAAACATAACGGTGCTGAGGCCCTGTCGCTCCAGCAGGGACTGCAGCTGGGAGACGTCGGATATATCGCGGAGTCCGGGACCCCCCGAGGCGGCGCGCCCGCCCCCCGTTCCGCCCCTCGCCCCGCCCCCCACCCCGCCACGCGAGCCCCCACGACTAGACCCTCCCTTAACCGACTTACTGGTCGACTTCCCCTGGTCACCCGCACTCTCTGACATGCTCCCGTCTTGTCTCCGCGTCGATGTCGATGAGGATGACGTCACTAGACCCTGAGCATGCTGGGCTGCGGCCGCTGGGGGGTGTCGCTTCCTTGCGCTCGCGCAGGAGCCCGTGATTGGCTCGTTACCGAAGCCGCGCTTGCGTTTACTACTATACTTCCGAGATGTAGACTGCGATGTGGATTGCGACGTTGAATTTGATGACGATTTTGGAGTTGATTTTGACGTGGATTGAGTACCCCCGTCTGCAGATCCGACTGCCGTCGGAGTCGGCTTTACGGTCTGACCGACTCTGCGTTTTTTAACTTCGGATTTCTCCGCGGTGGAACTGGATTTGCGTTTAGTTAGTCGCTTAGAAACAAGGTTATCAACGGAACTGGGAGACGGAGTGTCAGAAGAAACCCGGACTTCCTTGGATTTGTTAGAAGTTTCCTTGTTTCTGTTTGAACTACGTGGACTGATTTTTGTAGAGGATCCTGTACCTTTTGACTCAGTGCCGATATTTAGGGATCCTTTAACCTTAGAACGGGTCGTCGATGCAGGCTTTCGTTCTTTAGATTTGACCCGTGTTGCTTTAGTTGGCGATACTTCGCGATTTTCTCTGGAGACTTTACTTTTTGATGTAGTTTTGGACGCGACCTTATCTGTAACAGCAGACCCGCCAACTAAAACCGGTTGTGCGGTTACTAACTTCCTTTTCTTTCTTTGTGGTACTCTGTTTTGTCGCACCGCCTTCCCTGACGATCCCTCCTCGGATAGCTTTGCACTCTTAGAAGGACGTCCTGGGGGGCTTTTATCTGTTGCGGTTACTCTAGAACCTGCGACAACCTCCGTATATCTATTAACTCTTTCAGCGGACCTGGTACGGTGTGCTATCGGCTCTTTATCCTTTATTACTTGAGATTTGTCTCGGTCGCTTAACGAAATGACACAGCTGTTAATTTTTGTTTTATCCCTAAAATAACAATGAAGATAATGTCTTTACTATATAACGGGCACGGATTGGTAAATAAACTGACTAAGTAAACTAGACCAGTAAAAAACTTGCTAAACTTTGAAACATCTGTAGTTGAGATTCAGTATTTATTTTCGACTTTAAACAGTACGGATATATATAATTAATTACAATTTGCGACAGCCTCTTGGTACCGGTACCGGAAAACATGAAGAGATAAAGTAGGTAGAGATAAAATATAAGATGGGGTAGCGGTAGAAAGTCATCAGAAGTTCATAGAACAGTAAAATTGATAAATAAATATGACAACGCTCTAGTAAATATGAAATGATTGACAACTGTGTGAATAGTATCATTAAAAAATCACGACTAGCAAAATTTTGGTGACTCATATCAGAAAAGTGAAAATTTTCTTCTAACTCAGCTCTACGGACGCAGTTATATATAAAAAATAAAGCTTTTTAACAGCAATCTTTCTGTATTTGTGTTCAATAATTCACTGCGTAATTAAAGCAACAATTATTTAAACAATAAGCAGCATTTTTTACTACATTTCACGCACTTTACACGTATAAATTGTCGATTTCCCGTTTGCAAAAAACGGCCACCGTTTCCATGATTATAAAAAATAATCGTGTTTAATTTTCGAATTTCTTGCATCAGCAATCAACATTATAAAATATTATAAATTAAATATACTAAAATTGAGATTATGTTATATATTTGGAATCCTTGCACGGCCAGCTTTCCATCAGTACTAACAAATCACTATAAGGTTGAAGAATAACTGCGGTGTAACTGGTGAAATATCGTCGGAGACACTTTATTCAATAAATCCCAACTCACTAAATAAAGAGACTATATCACAGGACAGGTGTGATATACTGTTCACCGGTATTAAAACCACTTTAACAACTTCAACTAAAGACACGGCATTATAGACTGTCTGTCTGTAGTACGAATATACCAGTGCGCATTCGCTTTATGTCCATATTTGGGTATGAATGAGTCTGGACTGGGCATTAATGTTACGTATTACGCACTTGGCTCGCCAATTTACACGAATGATTAATTAACTAAGATAATTCAAATTGTACACGACCAATCACAGCTCAAGCAAAGGCTAAATCTACGTAGGATTTATGAGATATGATATATTCTAGTAGTTAAGTGCCAAGGAAATATATGCACATTTGCACATCCCTTTTTTTTGCTGTTATATTTATATATCACAAGAAAACCCTGATACCGGTATTAATTCTTCACATATATCATATATAGGCGAGGCGTCATAAATACGCATGTTATGGTCTAGTAGATGTAATTTTTTAAAATAGTAGCTAGCAGACGGCATTACTATGGTATGTATAACCATTTTTTCATGTTTATACCATAGTATAAATACGACTATGGTATGTACAACTATTTATATAGAAAATGTTCCAGAAGATGTTAGCTATTGATTTTTTAAAAAAGTTATGTTCTAGAACAAATATTTTTTGTTCTAGAACATTTTATAGAGAAAATCTGGATTTTATTTAAAACTCATGGAATCGTTCTAAAACGTGTTTAAAATCAATAAAAAAATTTCAAAATTTATTTTTTTCACAATATATTTTTTGTTCTAGAACATTTTTTAGAAAAAATCTGGATTTTATTTAAAACTCATGGAATCGTTCTAAAACGTGTTTAAAATCAATAAAAAAATTTCAAAATTTATTTTTTTCACAATATTTTTTTTTCACAATTTTATTTATTGATTTTAAACACGTTTTAGAACGATTACATGCGTTTTAAATAGAATCCAGATATTTTTCTAAAAAATGTTCTAGAACAAAAAATATTTGTTCTAGAACATAATTTTTTTAAAAAATGAATAGCTAACATCTTCTGGAACATTTTCTATATAAATAGTTATGTTATAAATATATATAAAAATGGTTATACATACCATAGTAATGCCCTAGCAGACTAGCTAATGTTTTAAAAAACTATTTTCAGTGTTGCTTAAACATTAATCAATAACATAACAAACACCAAAAATTGAAAATAATTTTTTTTTAAAACACTAGCTACCATAAAAAACCAATAGCTAACATTAAAAACACTAGCTAGATTAAATAAAAATAAGTCACTAATAATGTTCTACATTGATCAATGAGAACATCAATGAAAATCCAAACTTAAAGACTCAAACAATATTTTTAAAAAATAATAGCTAGCTGACTAGCTAATGTTCTAGAACTAAAATTTTTTTCTTAAAAAGTTGCGCTACATATAGGAGGACAGTGTAAAAATACCGGTATTAATTTAATTAATATTAATAAAATATCAAATGGGGGGGGGGGGGGGGGGGGAGGAATACAGAACTCTAGCCAAATATTTATAGAAGGAAGTAGGATCTCGGAACCAGTGTTGAAATTACTAGCTAAACCTACCTAAAACACTAGCTATAAAAAAACATCTACTAATGTTGTGTCATATTAAAATTTTCAATGTTTGTTTATACTTACCATTTTTCTACAAATCTCTATCATATTACTTGAATTTTGAAACACAACTAGTTCCACTCAACGTCGTTGACGCCATGAAGCCGGAATTTTCGATTTTGCCTTTAAATTTTTTTAATAAGCGTTTTAAAAAAGTGTATTTTGCAAAATCGCACCCTCCGTACCTTGGCCATTCTTCACATTAGTCGTAATTTTTTCATATCATTGGAAAGCTTGCGATTCGAAATATGTAACAATATCTGAATTTCGTTGATAAACAGCTGAGATATAGGTGTTCAAAGATTGCAAGAAGTATTTATCGCTAGATGCCATTTATTCTATTTAATAAATACACAATGTTCTGGAATATTGTTGTTGAAATATTTTTTGTTCTACAACAAAAAAAACTAGCTAATTTGTTAATTCGAAAATTTTGTTTACCATAATGAAATTTAAGAATGAAACTTAAGATTTAAAAATGAAACTTAACCAAATACACCTACAACACAATGGATGCAATATCCCCTTTCTTTTGTCTATTCAATTCACAGTACCGTACTACCAAAATCAGCCCCTGACATGGACGACAACAGTACCATTTGCCTCTCTGAAAGCATCCTCAAGCACGATCCGCCTCACAGATCCGCCAAATCCTTCTCCCTAGCTGGCGACTCCATCTCCGAAGACGATATTGCTTCCCTGAACGCCAAAGGTTGGCTCACCGACAATATCATTGAAGCGGTAGCCCAATACCACACCAATATCCACCATGCCAGAGATTGAGCGAAAGTTTTCACCACCCATTTCCTTACCAGGTTTCGTTCAAGTGGCTTTCAAGGTGTTATTATCTGGACCAAGCCAGATTTACTCCAAATGGAACACCTGCTTTTCCCCATCCACGTTGGGGGAAACCACTGGACGCTTGCTATCCTATCTTTGCATCCACCCACACTCCAGTATTTCGATTCACTTGGGGGCCGTGGTGATGCAGCCATCGAAAATAACAAGTCATGGTTTATTCTCGAATGCCAACGTCGCAACTCTCCCTGTTCCACCATTACCATCAAACCACATCTCAAACGAGTTCAATTCAACAAGTGGATTCCAGTAAGGTGTCTATGTCTCGAGGTTCATCGAGCTCTGTCTAGAGGGTTCATTAGGTCTCACCAGGGTCAATGATGGCACCATCCAGCACTACAGAGCACATCTGCAGCACCTTGTCTCCAGGAACTCAACCTGCATCCCTCCACTCTCTCCGCCCAGACCAACCTAACCCACTGCTGAATCACCCAGCTTCCACCACACTGAGCCCGACTTTGTATCTGGTCCCACCACCAATTCGCCACTCCAGTCATCTGGCCAACCAATTGGCGAACCCTTAGTCCCTTCCTTTTGCTTGCAAGAGCTGGAACCTGGCACTATACACAGCATCACCAGGGATACACACTGCAACCAGTCATCCGATCTTACCACCACCAATTTACCCTACTCTCAGCATTCTGGCCAACTGGCCTGTGGATCATCCACCATTTCATCTAGCCTGATAGATCAGGATCCAGACACAGTGCTTGTGCAAGATTCCACCACCGAATTACCAACAACCAGTCTCCCGACATTACCACCACCAATGCTACACCTTGCCATTCTTCCAATCAATCAACCGATGAACCAGCCCAAACTACTTCCAGCCAGCAAGAACTATGCCCCATCTGCAACACACCCTTTCGCCGCAAATGGCTGGCTCACTGTAAGTCTGGCTTTGTCAAATTCCACGGTGCTTGTGCTGGGCTAACGAAAAAGAACTTCGAGCTAGACCCCAACATGTCTGCGAACTGGCTCTGCAAGACATGTCGTCATGTCCCCACATCACCCACACCCCCACCCTTTGGTACACAGCCAACAGAACCTCCACAACCCTTTCCGACAGGTATTCCATGTCCTTTCTCTCAACAAGACTCTTCCACGTATCCCCCGAGGTGCCCGATCAAAAGCGTCATCCATTTATGCAAATCTATGTGAATCAGTGGTCCGGGAGAATACCCCACGAACATGGCTTAATCTTCTGGCTTTCCCCTACAGCCTCAGGATCCCACAATCAACATCCAAGAAGAGCAGAGTCACTAAACCATCAAACCAACAATCCCTAACAACCAAGGTCAAAATCCAGCTTGTTGAGTATGTTAAGTTGACCAACGACCCGACCCATCCAGAGTTGCCGGAACCCAGGAAACCCCACCAACGGCCATCTACCAACTCGCCCAAATCCGTTGATGAAAAACTCGGTAAGCTCATCTTGATGAAGATAGAAGAAGGAAATGTTCGCGCCGCTGCCAGACTACCTTCTTCCTCGGCAACCATAGCTCCCCACAACTCTGAAACGTTACACTATCTCCAGAAACTCCACCCATCCCGTCTGCTCGACGACTTCGAGGGAGTACCAACCATTGAGGAGGCAGAAGCGCCTCTACTCGACCTATCTCAACCCGAAGTGGTCAAATCCATATTTTCGTTTCCAAATGGATCAGCAGCAGGGCCCGACAAGCTCCTCCCTCAAGTTATAAAAGACCTTTGCTCATCCTCGGCAGGTGAAACAGGCATGTGCTGTAGGAAAGCAGTAACCTCCATCGCCAATATAATAGTCATGGGTTTAGTACCAAAAGATGTCTGCCCCTACCTCCACGGAGCGCGCCTCTGTGCTTTTAATAAACCCGAAGGTGGTATCAGACCTATTGCTGTGGGATGTACACTAGGGCATTGCGTTTTTTACTTTTTTTCGATTTCGTTGTTCTACCGGTGCGCAAAAGTTGCCAAATGGTAAAAAATTAAGGCAAAAAAAATTTCTCTAAATTTCATCGATATCGTGACGGATCCCAAGGGGGTTGAAATTTTGAGCCTTCGCGATGCACCACAATTAAATTTATAACAATATAACACATTAATGAAAGATCAATGACCTAAGAGAGAACTTCCTGCATGCATCAAATGTCATCAAAATGGGTCCAAACTTATAGATACCTAAATTTTCATTTTTGGATCAAGGGAACTAGTGCCACAGGCACATGGACAGAACCTACCATTTGGCGCAAGTGATGGTAATTCTCAATTTTCGCGATGGCCAACTTTGAATTATCCTACTGCATTAATATTATGCTCATTAGAACCGCAATGCCCGATTTAGTGGGGTTAGACAACTTCAAAACAAACGTAGAGCGAATAGTTCTTGAGATATCGCAGAAAATGTGAAGTCCGGCACAAGTCTCCATTACCGCCTTGATGCGATATGGACAAATCCTCAAAAAAATTTATTTTGAATTATCTCAAGGAACCAAGAATAGACACATCACAGAAATGATAGATGTAGTGGGTGTAGACACCTTTAAAATAAGAGTAGAGTCATTAGTTCTTGAGTTATTTTACAAAATGTCAAGACTATGTCCACCAATTACTACTTGATATTGAGTTGACCCATTCCACACATTTTGTACAAAAACTATAGTGAATTATGTACTACTCTTTAATTTTGAAGGTCTCTGTATACACTAAATCAATTTGTTGCAGTGATGTGTATATTCTTGATTCCTTGAGATAATTCAAAATAAATTTTTTTTGATGATTTCTCCATATCGCATCAAGGTGGTAGTGTAGACTTGTGCCGGACTTCACAGTTTCTGCCATATCTCAATAACTATTCGCTCTACACGTTTGTTTTGAAGGTGTCTACCCCCACTAAATCGGACATTGCGGTTCTAATGAGCTTACTATTATTGCAGTAGGAGAACTCAAAGTTGGCCGTCGCGAAAATTTAGAATAATCATCACTTGTGCCAAATGGTAGGTTCTGTCCATGTGCCTGTTACCTTGATCCAAAAATTTAAATTTTGGTTTCTAACTAAGTTTGGACCCATTTGATGACATTGGATGCATGCAGGAAGTTCTTTCTTGAGTCATTGATCTTTCATTAATGTGTTATATTGCTATAAATTTCATTATGGCGCATCGCGATGGCTCAAAATTTCAACCCTCTTGGGATCCGTGAAGATATAGACGAAATTTAATGAAATTTTTTTGCCTTATTTTTTTACCATTTGGCAACTTTTGTGCACCGGTAGAACAATGAAATCGAAAAAAATAAAAAAACGCACCACCCTAATGTACACTACGCCGTCTCGCCACCAAGACAGCCTGCCGAATGGCAGCCAGCCATTCTGACTACAAACTTGCCCCTCATCAACTCGGTTTCGGGACACCCAGGGGGGCAGAGGCCGCAGTCCACTCTGCAAGGAGCTTCCTTTAGTGGTTCAACCGCGAGGAATCTGTCGTGTTGGTGAAAGTCGACTTTGCGAATGCCTTTAATAGTGTACACCGAGGGCCTCTTTTACGGTCTGTTCTGGAAAATATCCCACCACTGTATAACATAGCCTATCAGTCCTATGCCGCTCCTACATACCTATTCTATGGCAAGGAGATTATTAACTCTGACAATGGCAGCCAGCAGGGTGATCCTTTGGCTTCCCTCTTCTTCAGCTCCGACATCCACGGGTTTGTGGACTTTTTAAACTGTATCTTCAATGTTTGGTTTCTTGATGATGGCTCCCTAGGTGGGTCCGCCCTTTCAGTTGCTGAAAATTTGAAGACCATCATCAGTGAAGCAGCTAAGTTGGGTCTATCGATCAAACCCTCTAAATGCGAACTAATTTTCCACAAGGACTTTCCTGCGAGTTTGAAGGAATCCACCCTCGCCACATTTCAATCCATCACCCCAGGCATTAAACCATTTGATTTCGAAGAATCCATCCTTCTAGGGGCACCACTTGGTGATAAGGCCATGGAAACAGTCTTGGTGCAGAAACAGCTTGAACTATCTACCTTCGCTAGCCGTCTTCATCTACTTTCTGCACATGATGCCCTTTACCTTCTGAGACACTGTTTTGCAATCCCGAAGCTAATGTACACACTTTGATATGCTCCATGCTTCACATCACCACAGCTCGACATCTTCGATGAGACCATCAAAAAAGCTCTGGAAATCGCACTCAATATCCAGCTGGATGATATCACATGGCGTCAAGCCTCTCTACCCATCGCTCTTGGTGGCCTTGGGGTAAGGAGTACGAGGGACATCTCAATACCGGCCTTTTTGGCTTCGTTCTCAGGATGCCGTCCCCTACTCCAATCCCTTCTTCCACCACCGATCATTGAAGCACCCAACCACTGGTTCGACCAAGGCCTGAGAGCCCTTCCAACAGACTACGAAGTACCTATCAACCCCATATTCCAGAAAGCCTGGAGCAATCCATTGGATGTTACTGCCTCAAAGAAAATCCTTGATGGAGCGAAGTCCCCATCACACAAGGCACGCCTTCTAGCTTCAGTGGCAGACCATGCAGGCGACTGGCTCCATGCCATCCCAATCTCATCTCTTGGTCTCCGTCTCGAGGACGACCAGCTCCGAGTAGGTGTAGCGCTGCGTCTCGGAGCCCCTATCAGCGTCGAGCATAACTGCCGTGGTTGTGGCGGTCTAGTAGACAGATGGGCCACCCATGGCCTCTCGTGTATCCACAATTATGGGAAATTCACCCGCCACGCAGAGGCCAATGATATAATCCATCGTGCCCTAACCTCTGCAGGAGTTGTTTCTACCCTCGAGCCGCGAGGTCTGTCCCACGATGGTAAGGTGCCGGACGGAATGACTCTTGCACCATGGGCCACAGGAAAACCTCTCGTGTGGGACTTCACATGCAGGGACACCCTGGCCGCGTCCCACCTTCCAGGCACTTCCTCCACAGCAGGTGCCGCTGCCGCATCTGCCGAATCTGCAAAATTAAGAAAATATACCGAGCTCCAGCACAACTACCACTTCACCACCATTGCTGTCGAGACCCTAGGTGCTATCGGTAGCGAAGGAACACAAATCCTTCGAGAGATCGGCCGCCGCATCTCGCTAAAATCCGCCGAACCAAGGGCGACCACATTTCTCTTCCAGAGGTTGTCGATGGCCATTGTCCGGGGAAACGCCACCGCTGTGCTTGGTACCCTACCAGCCAAGGCAGACCTCAACGAGATCCTACTCCTCTAGAGCCAACTACATCCGACCCCAGCTCAGCCTTCCACTAAATCCAATTTAGTCCCCAACTTACCAACTATTGATTTATCAATGGATTCGATTACCTACGAACTGTACCTAACTGAGTTTGTATTTATGTGATGTTATCTATGAGTCATTCGGTATATTCTGGAACATTTTGTTTAAGTATGAATAGCTACGCAATAGAGATATTGGATTGGAATACCGCTGTTGCCCACCAACTCATAAAATAAATAACACGTTCTAGAATTTTAATATATTAAAGTATATATATATAAACTATATCTCAGCTGTTTCTCAACGAAATTCAGATATTGTTACATATCTTGAATCCTTGCAACGCAAGCTTTTCAATGATATGATAAAATTATGACTAATGTGAAGAATGGCGACGATACGGAGGGCTCGATTTCGCAAAAGACACTTTTTTAAAACGCTTTTTAAAAAAATTTAAAGGTGAAATCGAAAATTCTGGCTTCATGGGGTCAACAACGGTGAGTGGGATTAGTTGTGTTTAAAATTTCAAGCAATATGATAAAGATTTGTAGAAAATCTGGGGGGGAGCGGGGAGGGGCTCCGTGTCATCAGAAAATGACACTATATTACGATTCATGGTGTATAGTTAGTACCGGTATTACACCATGCCCCCTGCCCCGGAATATAGTGTTGAAATTCAATGGCACGAGTAAGCCCCCCCCCCCCCCCCCCACCAAATAAAGTTAGTTTCATCTCAAAGAGTCAAAAATACCTTTATCGGTACCCTTTTACCTTTATTTTTTGGGTTTTTTTAGTGTATTTGTTTTTGATGTTGATGAATGTTCTAGAACCTTTAAGTAGTAGATATTTTTATGGTAGCTAGAGTTTTCTTTACTATTTTGATATTGGTGAATGTTCTAGAACCTTAGCAATTTTTTAATGGTAGGGGCCTAGCTAGTATTGTTTTACTAGCTTGTGTTTTTTTAAAATTATTTTGGTCATTAATATATTCTAGAACAATATCCTGAAATTTCCATGTATTCACATTTTTTATAATTTAAAAAATACTATATATATATCCTACAGTGGAAAAGTGCTCGTTTAATATGTTCGCAATTTTTTTTGGGTCCCGAGTGCTTTGTACAGTGTCATCAGTGCGTGTGGTTATTTGTTTGGGAATTGTTAATTTTTTAATTTATTAATTGCTGAATTTATTATTAACCAGGTTTTTCTTGTGTTTTTTGAGTTTAGTTGAAATTGTTTGGTGTACCGGTAGTACTGTTGTTCAGCGGCTCGTAGAGTACTAGTTAATTTGTTTCTATACGATTTAATTGTTTTAAGGTTAGCTTCAGTGGGATGTTCCATGTAATAGCGGTGGAGTTTATTTTTTGTTAGGGTAGGCCTACTATATAAGAGGGCATCGGTCATCCAGGGTTTGTTTGGGATTTTGCTTGGCGGTACAACATTTTTGGTATATGTAAGTTAAATAATTTTTCTATATCTAGATAAAATATGTCAAATTTTTCTTTATTTGAGACGTTATGAGAAGTGTAGGTCCAAGTGGTTGGTAAGTCAAGGTCTTTCATAAAATTTTGGTAATTGAAATTTGAATAATCGAACTTAGTGTAATTTTTTATATTATTAAAGTAACATTCATAGTTCATAAACATTGTAAATGTTGGCTGGTGGTCTGAGGTTCCAATTTTTGTATGAAAAGTTCCAGAATTTGTAGCAGCTGTAGTAATCTTTGTTATAATATGGTCGATGCATGTTTGAGTCCATGGAGTTATTATGGTGGGGTCTTGGATGAGTTGGATGAAGCTGTAGAGGATGTTTATATATTCAGTAGGATTGTCCCTAGAAGTTAGCAAGTCTATATTGGTATCACCAGTTATTATAATGTCGTACTGAGTGTCAGCAAGATTATAAAGAGTACAGTCAAGAAGAGAGAAGAAGTTTCATTCTTTCGGGTGTGTATAGAGTTCCTATTAGTAGAGGCTTAGATTTATGGCGTTTAATTTCGATCCATGAGTTTTCAAGGTCCTTCATTTTTAAATAATTTCGTTCTAATGTTTCTAAATGTTCCTGCACATAAATAGCCGTCCCACCTCCTCTATCTAGCTTACCTATTTTTCGATTATCTGTAAAAGGTGATTAGTAGCCATGAATTTTTAATAGGTCTAGGTTTGATTGGTCCGTCAGAAAAGTTTCGGAAAAAGTAAGCACATCAAATTTTTTTTCAATTAATAGTAAAAAATCAGTCATGGCTAGGGGTGAAATATGGCTGCGGCAGTTTAATTTAAAAATAGAAAATGTTGACCTGTCATTTAAATTTTTTATTTCGGTTTTAAAACTTTTTCAGTGTAGGTTCGTCCATTAATATTAAGATTTGTTATATTGTCATCTGCGTCTAGGTTTGAAAAGGTTTGAATCAGTATTTGTGATTCAGGTAGAGCGTCACAGTGGGACAAATATCATGGTCGTCAGGATGTACAGAAAAGAGGGAAATATTTCGGAATAACAATAAAAACAGTAATCGTCATATCGTATACGTCCAGCATTGTTTATCTCGTGGGGGAGTAGGAATGAGCCACAGGGCAAATGGAACTGATTATTACAGGATATACAAATAAAAATGTACCTAATCAGTGGGTTCGAATCTCGAGTAGCAGAAGTTACATGAAATGGGACAGGGTGAGTGCGGGGAGTACTGCATTGGGGGGGGGGGGGGGGGGGGGGGGGGAGGGAGGGAGGAAGGGAGGGGGGGGGGGGGTGAGTGGGTAGGACTGTGGTAACACTGTGTACACAGTCTTTGATTAGACTAGATTTATACACAGCTGGGGACTAGTCAGGCTAACAGGCCACCATGCAGATAGCATGATGAGTTAATAGGAAATATTGGACACACATGAGATATATAAATACTTCAATAAATACATAATATATATATAGAAATACTTTAAAAAATATAGAAATACTGAAACGCGTATAGATCAGGTGCGTAAGTCTGTAAGTCTAACGGACCAATTAATTCTCATTAATTAAATATTAATTCCGACCCATCCATGTCTCGCGAAAGAGGCACCAGAGTCACCTACCATAATAAAATAACAATATTGTTTGCGGTGAATTGCAGTTTACGAGTCACCCTGCAGATTACCCTGACCTGTTAGTGAGCGTCTCAAATTGCGGTTTTTAGTAGGACCCGCAGACATTGGAACATCTAACTGTCTAACTTACGCATGATTTCGAAGAATTTATCTCTATCATCTTCGCGATGTAGGTAGATTCGGAAATGTTGCTAACAAGTAGGCCTAAGTTATGCCGACAGGCCGACGATGGTACTGCTCTTGGCTGTCATTTCGAGCTTTGAGGAGCTTTTTTTACTTCCGTTAGTGACTGGACTGAAGATTCTAGAGCTATAATACGAGTGGAAGATTTAGACAGTTCAGCAGTTCGTTCCTAAGTGAGGATATATCCTGTTTGAGGACTTTCTTTGATTTCGTTCAGACCTCGTTTAAGCTCTTTAAAACGTTTGAAGAATTTGGTTGTTTAGTAGGTTATCGCCCAAGGCCATAATACAGAATAGATCGAGAGGCCAGTGCAGCAGTAAGTAAGATAGTTCGCACTAAATCGGGAACGCGAAGCTGAGTCGGTTTCAACTGTAAGTTCTGAAGTTTAGTAAGTTACTCTAAGAGGAATCCTGCAGTAGGTCCGTCAGCCTGTTGACAGAAATTTAGGGCTGTACTGGTCAGCTGGTGACTGGTATCATCAGTACAGAATGAATTACTCAATGGTGTGCTTTACTGTGTACTCATCCTGACATCTTGCCGGGGTTGCCGTATGTGTATGTGTAGGCCTAGCCTTAATGCAGTAATGCTAAGTGCTAAGGCTAACTGTGATAATGTACCGGAACCGGACCGGTACGTACTACGTACCGTACATTGATTTTATATAAATGAAAATAAGGCTAGGCTACCGGTAGTAATAAAAAAAGGCTAGGCACTAGGCTGCTAGGAGGCCTGCTAGGCCCTAGGCAGCTAGGGCCTAGTTATAAAATAACTCGGACTTACTTTTTCGGTTTTCGCCTTGAAGTTGAACCACTTGGAATCTGTAATAAACTTTTTGAAAGAGACTTTCCCACCACATTCACATCTTCTTTACCAGCCATCTAATCCCTAATTCGTGTTTATCCATCGACGGATTGCCAATAGAAACCGAGTTATCAGGTTGTATGGCCAATTACAAATTATTTCAGTAGGCCTGTTCGTTCCCCTGTTTCGCTATTTCTGTACCGATATTTCTGTATTTCAGTACCGGTATTTAGTCAGCAAACAACAGACAGACAGAACACAGAACAATACTGCAATACAGCATTAACCTGTTAATTCAATACAGCAATAACAGAATAATCAGATTACCTGAATACTGTAGCAGTCTGGCAGTGTAAGTCAGTCTAATACTGGCTGACTGGGAAATACAGACAGGCAGAAATAATACGCGGTTTGCAGGTCTGTCTGTCTGGCATCTGGTACCAGCCAGCCAGCAGGAGCAGACCAGGCAGCCACGGTACTGGCGACTGGTCAGCTGGTACCCTACCGTACGAGGTAGAATAAAACGTCTGTCCTTATCTGATCTGATCTGATCTGATCTGACAGCATCTGATTCTATAACCAATCAGGAGAAAGATATATAATATTTACCTAACTGTCTGTTAGGTAAATAGCCAATAGCTGAATAGGGGATCACGTTTCAGGTTGCCTGTTACGTATCAGTATCATCATATGAAGTAGCAGTACAGGCATATCGGTATGCATCTAATGCACAAAGGCATGTTATTATATATTAAAAATGCGATATACAGTAGGATGAAGGATGGTGGGTATGTAAGTTGTGTGATTGTCCCAGCAAAGATGGATAGTTTCAGATGTAAACAACTTTCGTAGATTTAGTCTGTTAGTTGGTGTTGAAACAATAAACTTTTATTAAAAACAATACAGCATTTGCTGCAATATTTTTTTCGTAAATCTTTCTTGTTAATAGTTATCATTATTAATAGTTAAAGTTAATTATATTAATTATAATTAATATTATTAATTAAGTACGGTAATGATTCTTATTAATATATTACATTTAAAATATGTATGAAATTTAAGAATTTTATTAATTTTACTATTTATTAAAGAATATGGGAAGGTGGATGGGAATGTGGGAATTTATAAACACTTATTACCTTCCAATTGAAGGAAAAGAGCAGGTTACAGCGGCTGTAATTTCTAACCAAAACAATAAACGACGTTGTTACCTACAAATTGGGAAAGGAGCAGGTTACCGAGACAGGGTTTTCTAACCAAAACAATAAACGATTTTGTTACCTACCAATTGAGGGAAAGGAGAATATGTTACCGCGGCGGCTTGTTTACACAGTTACACCCGTCACCTTTCTTACTAACCGTCCTACTGACTGATCAATAGATCATCCCCCTCAAAAAATAAAGGACATCGCGCACGCGCATAAAGCACTTAATAAAGATAAATTTAATAAAAACGAATACAATAAAAACAATAATAAAAACAATAAACGAATTAGTATATGTGCAGGTCACTGTATAAGACATAAATAAGCTCTATAATACACTCAATAAAGATAAATTAAAAAAGAATTAAAATCTTCAAATATAAAATTCCAATAAAAGTCGACCGAAAAGTGAAATCCTGGTATTCTTCACATGGGCGGTATTCTTCACATGGACCGACACCAAAATTTGGCACCAGCCGCTAAAAACAAATTTAAAATTTCTAGCTTATTTTATTTGAATTCCTTTTAGTTCGTTTCAGTTAGTCTTTTAGTTAGTATCGTTAGTTTCAGAGCGGGAAGTATTATATTGACACCCCCCCCCCCCCCCGGGTTTAAGGGGAATACCGGGGAAACTTCACATGCTGACATAGGCAGAAAGTCCAGTACTCATTTAGCTACCATTTAAGGATGCAAGGCAGAGATGCCTCGCTAAACCCTTCAAAACATTCGTGCCGAAACGAAAACTACCTTGGCCCCATGCCGGGGTTGAACCCACAACCTCCGAGAGATGTGAATTCAATATAACCACTACACCAAGGTGCGCTCTGAACCAAGGTGGAACAAGTGTCAGATACCGTCAGATCAGATCAGATCAGATAAGGACAGACGTTTTAGCCATCCTACTACCGTACAGCGTACTGCCGTACAGCAGTACAGCCGTACCGTCAGACCGTGGCCATTGCAGCATTGGTGTGGTACGACGTCTGTACTTAGTACAGTCAGACAGTAGTACGACTGGTACGTCTGTAGTTGTGGTCTGGTGGTTGCTGCTGCCGGTCAGCCAGCATCAGGCTGGCAGGTGCAGCTGCAAACAGCTGAACAGGCATGTACGATGTACCAGTGTACCGGTACTGGCAGACTGGTACAGACTACAGACACAGACAGACACAGACTGACAGATATTTGGGGGTTTTACTTTTCAACGTATGCCGTAATGCCTGACTGCCGTACAGCCGTACGCCGTACGTATCCACGTATGTGCGTACGTATCCTGGTATCCACGTACTGACGTACCGTAAAATGGGATGGGGTTACTTTGCCCATTTTTACGAAAGCATATGCTGATATGGCTGTATGGATGTTACATTGTGCAAAAACATGTCAACCACTATTACCAGCCAGACAGCACGAAATATTGTGAATTATGGTGCACTAGTAATTTTATTTTGTGAAAACATTCAGTCCAAGGGCATATAATAACATTTTTATAGTTTTTTAAAAATTTATGCTGTGCGCAAAGTAGCCCCAGGTATGGCTAACTTTGCCGACTAAATGAATTTACACTGTTTCAAGCACTTTTTGCTATAATTTGGCAATGAAAACCAGATAAAAGACCTAATTTAGCCCCATTGAGGGGCTACTTTGCCCATAAAATGATTTTAAAAAATTAGCACCACCCCTTATCAAATTTCCTACATTCCTATAGAAATGCTATAAGAATTTATAAGCGAAAAAAATACATAAATCTAATTGAATAATGAGTCAATAACAGGTGAGTTTCTTTAATTGGTCTAGTATATTCTATTCTGAACCGAAAACTTTGTGGTTATATTCTATAAAATTACATCATATAAGAATACAAGTTTATCTAACTAGATTGGCAATTTCTATTCTGAAAAATTGTAAAAGTATAAATGTTTTCAAATTAGAATGGTAAATTTCTAATCTAAAATATTGCATAAGAATAAATTTATCTCTAACAAGACCGGCAATTTCTCAAATTAGACAGTAATTGTAAATTTCTGTTCTAAAAAATAGACAAATATACCTAACAAAACAATAGTTAATGATAAGATAATCATTATTAAGTGCCTCTAATTGGCCTAGTTCAGGTAGATATCCATATTCCAGTTGGCAATCGACCTACTTGGAGTCGCATCGTCACATACATCATTTTCCTAGTGTCACTTCATAGTGTCACTATAATCATCATATTCGAAGTTGTCGATACTGATGTTGTCTGAATCCAAAATCGCAGCAATTGTGTTATCAGTCATGTCAGTGTCTGTGTCAGAGAAAGAATCCAAACTGTCGCTCTCTCCCTCAATCGCAGACTCGCTCTCTTGATGATAATTTCCGTTACGAATGATCCTTCTTCTTACTCCCATAGAGTGA